>OZ024865.1:10764008-10766508 GCA_964017155.1 Oasisia sp. SBJ-2009 | reverse complement strand
ATTACGATAGACAGTTAGACAGACTGACAGACATACAGACAGACAGGCAGGCAGGCAGGCAGGCAGGCACGCAGGCAGGCAGGCAGGCAGGCAGGCAGGCAGGCAGGCAGGCAGGCAGGCAGGCAGGCAGGCAGGCAGGCAGGCAGGCAGGCAGGCAGGCAGGCAGGCAGACAGGCAGGCAGGCAGGCAGGCACGCAGGCAGGCAGGCAGGCAGGCAGGCAGGCAGGCAGGCAGGCAGGCAGGCAGGCAGGCAGGCAGGCAGGCAGGCAGGCAGGCAGGCTGGCAGGCAGGCAGGCAGGCAGGCAGGCAGGCAGGCAAGCAGGCTGGCAGGCAGGCAGGCTGGCAGGCAGGCAGGCAGGCAGGCAGGCAGGCTGGCTGGCTGGCAGGCAGGCAGGCTGGCAGGCTGGCAGACAGACAGACAGACAGACAGACAAACAAACAGAGACCGCGGAGAGAGTGGCGCCGTACAGCGGAACGCGTCACTAGATTTACGGAAGTAACGTAAATTTTTGTCGCGTAGCGCGATTACCGCCCATTTGTGCAGCGCACGGAGTATCTACTTGGATTACCCCGCACAGCAAACTAAAACATACAAGGAACATGGACTGACCTAAGGAATCATGTATGTACCTAAGGAATCATGTGTAGAATGTAAGTGGACGCATACGTCTTATTTGCCAAGATACTAACATTGTAGGTCGCGTGCTTGCATCCCCTGTACTCGTAAGTACGTGCACGTGATTAAAATTGAAAAAACGACCGAGCTACCCTTAGAGCAACAGGGAAACATTTAGTAGCCTCACCTTTGGAAATTCTTCGTGAGCTAATAAAACTCACGTTGAATTTTGACAAGATTATTGTGTTTGATTGGTATATAAAGGGGAGAGAAGCAAAGGCAATTGTTTGCAGGTAAGCTGTGTGTCAATCTCTCCCGCTCTAGTCTCACTCTTCTTTGTCTCACACAAACACCTACTGTTTCTCTCACTCACTCACTCACTCACTCACTCATTCACTCGCTCACCCATCGAAGTGTTCACTCACTCACGTTTTTCTGGCACAGTGCTTTGCAAGGTGCATTTTGCAAACCCGTTTGATCGTGTCCATATCAGTTAGCATTCATGCATTGACTATCGTCGGTAAATCTTCTACACATCTATATTAAGGATAATTATGTGAAGAACTCCATATTCACACAGCTTAATACGGTAGATATATCCGCAGCATAGCAGTAGGTGTTTCATGTGTGATCACACAACAAAAGCCAGACTGAGAAACAAACACAAACATTGATTTTTATATATTATATTTTAAAACAGTAACGTGTTATATCACAAATCAGATCGTTCAGGCGTGGTTTGCAGAAGAGATTTGTTCTTGCTAATGCATGGCGATGCAGTACAACAGTGTAAGCGTATAATAAGTCATGCTAAATGCTTATCGGAATGGTGCATATCCGATAAACTCGGTCGAAGCAAATACAATACGGATTTATTGATGATTGATAAGCAGACAATGCATAATTCACAATAAAAGTGTAACCTTTCTAAAAACAACTATACACATTGTTACATTCCCCGGACATTATTTTATGACTGTTAGAGTTGGTACTCATCATAATGTGTCAACAAGGAGCAAATATGCTACTCAGAATGTATTCGCTGTACACAATCATACGTAATGCACATATTTCTGATGACTCGGCTTGTGACACCGCGTGGAAGCAAATGTATGAATCACATAAAATTTAAACTAGCAAATATAATAATGTACTTATAGAATGTCCACATTTCAACATCCACTAAATAAAAAGAAACAAATGCACAGATAATGCAATGATCGTCACAACTTACACACAAGCAGCAAATTTCACAGATAAAATACACAAAAGGCATTCTGGAGGTCAACAGCGGCTTAGCGAGACAATGTATTGAAGCACCGTTCCCATATTACTAAGATAAATACTTGTTGCAATACTTCTACAATTACTGTATGATTGATAATGTAAATGTAATTTCAAAAATAACCACGGCTAAACGACATACAAAGTGTTCACGGTGTGCCCTTGTTAACGTTGCCTGTCTTGAATTAGTTCATGCAAAACATAAATTTACACTCACAGCACATCTACCTAAAATGTCACTCCTATGAATAATTACTGCAATAATATGATAACTTCCTTTGCGCCAAATTTACATATAAACAATCGGTCGGTCGGGCGGTCGGGCGGTCGGGCGGTCGGGCGGTCGGGCGGTCGGGCGGTCGGGCGGTCGGGCGGTCGGGCGGTCGGGCGGTCGGGCGGTCGGGCGGTCGGGCGGTCGGGCGGTCGGGCGGTCGGGCGGTCGGGCGGTCGGGCGGTCGGGCGGTCGGGCGGTCGGTCGGGCGGTCGGGCGGTCGGGCGGTCGGGCGGTCGGGCGGTCGGGCGGTCGGGCGGGCGGTCGGGCGGTCGGGCGGTCGGGCGGTCGGGCGGTCGGGCGGTCGGGCGGTCGGGCGGTCGGGCGGT
>OZ024865.1:10746508-10756508 GCA_964017155.1 Oasisia sp. SBJ-2009 | reverse complement strand
TGTATTAGTTATTCAACCAAATAACGAATTAATAAATTAGTCAACAAATCAAATATATAATTGATTAGTCAATCATCACGCATTGTTTCTACAACATACATATAACACTATACGCATCACATAGACCTGTGCATACAACACCCACAATATATCACAACAAAACAAGTATCTTGCCTTTTGGAAGTACGGCCTCTTTCGACGATCCGTCAAACCTCGCACGATATAACTCTTGACGTAAACTTTGATCCCACTCGTAAGTTTGCGTGTATAGATATTCGTTGATGCTGTCTATTGTTACTCCCGTTACGGTTTTGTCATCTTTAGGTCCTGCAAAGAGATGTTATATGATTGAATTGTAATTGAATTTGTAAGGTAAATTAAAACGTCGTTCTATCGTGCGTTCCAGTTCGAATTACATGTCTTTTGTGAATCCCAGTCAATTAATTACCCACTCGACAATTCTCGCGAGGCAATGATCATTGAAATTTGCCGTCAACCGATACATTTGGGTAAATGGGTTTTTCCATGTTTCGATATATATATATATATATATATATATATATATATATATATATATATATATATATATATATATAATGTATAAATATCTGTAATGTATATATATTACACATTAAAGATATTTATACATTATATTAGTATATATATATATATATATATATATATATATATATATATATATATATATATATATATATATATATGTTGGTTGATAATATATATATATATTATGTATACATACATTATCAACCAACATATATATATATATACTATTATAAAGTATAAATGTCTTTAAAGGCATATTGTTTAATAGCTAAGATATATATATATATATATATATATATATATATATATATATATATATATATCTTAGCTATTAAACAATATGCCTTTAAAGACATTTATACTTTATAATAGTATATATGTTGGTTGATAATGTATGTATACACACACATATATATATATATATATATATATATATATATATATATATATATATATATATATATATATATATATATATATACTAATATATTACATATATTTATACATTATATTAGTATATGTGTTGGTTCATAATGTATATATATATATATATATATATATATATATATATATATATATATATATATAATACATACATTTTATATATATATATATATATATATATATATATATATATATATATATATATATAATACATACATTATCAACCAACATATATACTGTTATAAAGTATAAATATCTTTAAAGGCATATTATTTAATAGCTAAGAAATACGTGTTAGAAGACTTTTATTTAATGATAATTGGTGATAGTATGGAATGTTTTGAGCTGTGTTGAATATTTTGAGTTGTATCGAATATTCAGTATAATAACTGTGTACGTTGATGTACTTGCGGGCAAGGTAAAATGCCATTTCATGATCATCGTGTAATAATTTCGCTTTCGTACTTACGGTTATCCGATATTAGTACTTTCGCGTTCCCATACGTTGCGGGTGTCACGGAAGTGTCGATAGGGATCATCTTGACATGGTAACGTGTGGTTACCACGAGAGGACATGTGCTGACTCCATCTACAATACAAAGTCACAATGTCCACATTACTAGTCATACGCAGGTTACAGTATAGCTGTGTCATATAACATCAACTGCATAGGTTTAATAAATGTACCATATATATATATATATATATATATATATATATATATATATATATATATATATATATATATATATATTTTTATATATATATATATATATATATATATATATATACCAATAATCCTGAAACAAAAAGAGCAGTACGTTGAGCTAGTTTTTGAACTTGGTGGATACGCTCGTCTTCCATTGTCAAAGTCTGTCTGGTGGAATTACGAATTACCCGAGCAGGCTCCAAACAGCTATGTGCCTAATTATTTGTAATGTTCCTGATTGTGAGCGTGTGAGTCGTCGCCGACTGATCGCTAGAGGTCGTTGTTTCAGTGGGGATGAAAACGTGAAGAGATGGATAATAGTAGTACTAATAATCTTTACTTTATATAGCGCACACTCCCGTAGCTTTCACAGCATTTTACCCATGAGGCTCCTTAAACGACACTATAAATATAAAATAATTAACAAATTAAAAACTATATATATATATATATATATATATATATATATATATATAAGAACAGATGATGTATAGACATCACTGAATTATCATTGTAAATAAAGTGCATACATTGGTTTTTTTTTTAAGTTTTAACCTGATATCAATTAAAATGTGAATATTTTATAATGAAAAAGTATCAACGGCCATACAGTCGGTGTAGATCTATTAGTACAATTTTTAATGCGGCCTTGAACGATGTAATGGTGATTTTGGACGTCACAGTGGTCATTCCATATTATTGCGCAATTTTTGACGAATGCACATTCGCCAGCGTAGTATCGGGCTCTCGCAACGACAAGACTGCTTCCATCGCCGGAACGTATATTTCTGCCTGGTTTGTAGTCTCGCTTAACCGACTGTCGTTCGGCTGCGGAACTACGCCGAGAAGACAGTCTGGCTACATTAACGGCTTTTGTTTGGGTAGCAGCCGTGATCTATAAAATGCTGCCACCTCACGGACACTGCCGTAATATATATTTTTCATAAACAACTACAAATTTGTATTTATATTTATTTTGTGTTAATATAAGTTTAATTTTTAATAGTTTTTATAATACAGCATTATTTGATCAAAAGGTTTCCTTATTTAATGTGTATGCTATCCGTGTCGAGCTAGACAATGCTGCCACCTCACGGATACTGGTTAATCCTGCCGTAATTCTTATTTTATAAACAACGGTAAATTTGAATTTTTACTTACTTTTGTGTTAATATAAGTTCAATGGTGAATACTTTTCATATGATATTATTATCTTGTAAAAGTATATCGTTATTTGAATTTTTATTTCATAGTTGGCCTGAGAGCCAATCAGCGTCTCTACCCTAATCTGGGGTAAGGCTGCCCGGATGTAGAAACTTAAGCCCATATACTGTCCCAGGCGGAGTTGAGGGGGCTTAAAAGTGCTGCCACCTCACGGAGTCTGGGTAACCGAGGCTACCTGGTTTGTAGACGGCCACTATTGTCTGGCTGTATGGTGGCGATAGTTCAGCATTGAACGCTTTTAGCCTCAGTTACCCAGGCTCCGTGAGGTGGCAGCACTTTTATGCCCTCAACACTGCCTGGGGAATGAATGGGCTGCAGTTGTAACCGCCAGGGTGGACTTACACCAGATGAGGGTAGAGACGCTGATTAGTTCCCAGGCCGAATTTGAAATAACAAATTATTTAACGTTACTGTTTTTATCTGTATTATAACAAATATTCAAAATTAAACTAACATATACTAACACAAAAATAAATAGAAATACAATTTTCTAGTTGTTTATAAAATAGGAATTACGGCAGGATTAAACAGTACCCGTGAGATGGCAGCATTGTTTTGCCCCACACGAATAGTATTCCATAGCCGGTGTGGCGGTCCAGAACGTCGTTCTACATGTCAAAGGTTAACGGTTCATGTCAAAGGTTAGCGCGACGTTCCGGCCCGCAGCTAGCCAGTCTGGAATGTATATACGGTCCAAGATGTCGTTCCACCTCTTGTTGAATGTTTTTTATGAACTTCTTACATGCATGACAAAGATTATATATATATTATAATATATCGAGTAATTGTACTCTGTACACGTATTCGTAGTACTCGTTCTTGTACTTTCTGAGTAATTGTAATCGTACTCGAGACCATTGGTCCAAAAAACAAAGTAATTGTATTTGCACTGGGGCAAATTACCAATGTAATTGTACTCACGATTACCGTTCACGATTACATTGTTGTGATATAAACAGTTGCAAAACGTAGATAAGCATCCCTTAACAACTTGCTTTGTAATTTTAGAAACCATGCCACAGTCCCAACTGAACAGTTTGCTCTGTCAGAATGTTGTGAAAGACTGTTCACGATTCCTAACTTCCTACATCCAGAATCCTGACTGGGTCTGGGCAGTTAACTGCTAAATCAGGGGGATATCTATTCTGTTTAGATGTAAATTGTAAGCCTGTCTAAATCCACAACTACTCTGTGTGTGTCCCTTCTGATATATTACATCTTTGAATTGAATATGATTTTTATTATAATTCCATCTTTCAGACCAGAACTTGAGATAAATGCATAATGTTTTATTTACAACAACATTTATTGTTGCGGATACAACACAAAGTGGAACTGTTTCAAGTACATCTTTCAGTGAGACAATTGTGTTGTTTTTAAATGTAGTATTTACAATTGCCCCTCTGAGAATGATGGTCATTGATAGATGATCTGAAACAAAGGGGATGACACTGGCAAGACACATTAACTCCCTTAGCCAACAGCCACGAGTCGTCGAGCCGCGTCACTCCCGTGTGATGTGCTTCTGTTATAGGGCCGGTAAGTGTGTCACGATAAATGGCGTGACTCCGCGCGATTGGAGCTCATTGGGGTCTAAGCGAGACAATTGGGGACTGGCCACAAGAATAATACACAATAAAATAGTTTACGGGATTTGCATTTTACATTGCTGTACATTGTGGTTTCGATAAGCACTTATATCTGACAAGTTGTCTAAATTCGCATAATCATAACACATGTGTAGGTTTGCCCCAAACAGGTTGTACTACGCGAAAAATGGCACTTTTCATTATTAGTCAAGACCACCAAACGCAAGTACTTGCAGCTATTGCCATGGCAACCACCATTATAATCGATTAAAATTCATGATTTCCGTGATCATTGTCACCGGCAAAGTGTTCCACTGCTTCTGCTTGTAATAATCCTTCGGACAGTATAACTGAAATAGTTAGACTGGAACCGTTCGATTATTACAACCAAAAACAAAACGAAGTCCTATACGTTAACATGGAGAACATGGACCTCCTGCTCCCAACTGCCCCAGCCTCGTTTTCGCGCGCGAGACTTACACGCCCTATTGCAACCCTGCAGCATGTGGTCGCTCTGCCATACACAACGGCCTAACGCGGGATTGTTGCACTTCATCCTGTTGGTAATGTAATTCCAGCAAACACATGGGGATCGACAGTTGGCATTTGAAGAATCACGTGGCTGTACTTTATACAGTGCCAACTTGGGGTTGAGACCGAGCACTGCGTGTCATACATTTGTCGTGGAGTTCGGTCATGTGTTTGGGATATGACGTTGTTCCGATGAGCGGTAGTTGATCTCAGTGAGAGGCATCGACCGTTGATGAGTACGTGTGCATTACAAGGTCAATCTCACGGTTGTACAGACGGTAGGCTACAAAAACTGTTTTGGTGTCAAATCATTTGAGTCGTTGCAACACGCAAGCGCTCACATTCACGTAATGTTCACGATAGATTTGTTTTGTAAATAGTTGCCCCAAAGTTTTTTATTTTGCCCTTCCAATATTTGAATAAATGAAACCATTTATTATAATCTACTGGCAGTTTCATTTAACAACCAACTACGAGACTAGTTACCCGCAAAAAAACACTAAATGGTTTTATTATGGTCAGTGAGCATAGGATTTTAAGAGGGATAAACAGGGATAGGTCTAATGCAGGCACAATTTATTTGAAGACAAATACAAGTAGTTTCAATGTTGCCAAGTCCAAGTATAACTAAAAAATACTCTTCAAAACATTTAGGCACATACAAGTACATGGACAATTCCAAACACAAGTAAATATACTTTGAATATGTTATCAAGCACACGCAAATACATTGAAAACACTGCATTGATGTTTTTTAATGGTGAAAGCCAAAACGATGAAAAAGCGATGACCATACAAGAGCAGCAATACATTTTTTTTACAATAATTATTTTAAACACGGCATAAACAATGGTCATTTTCCAGCAACACTTGAGATGTTCACAGGTTAGTTCTGGTTGCACAGAACATTATGATGCGCCCGAACTTTTCATTGGTTAACGTACACCTGTCTGTAGCTATGGGCGAAACCTATTGCCCGAGACACTGGAGTAGCTCAACTGATGAGAGCTGATATGGGCAGTCAGGTGTCTGCATTACCAGTTGAAGTTCTGAATTGATTGCAAGTTATAGTTCTCTCTAATTGTGCACAACGAGTCTTTGGTTTCTGACGGTCTGGAACCGCTACAACTGATCAAGAGTTCAGTCAATGTCTGGTTTGGATGGTATTACTTTATATCTACCCTGCTTGTCTAGGAGTGTAATCAGTGTTTCGTGACCTAGTTTCTGTTTTCTTTTGACATTCCTCAGGCTCTTTGAGGCCATGATCGTTTCTCATGTGATGTCTTGGTATTATTTCGTGATGTCCTCTGTTGCTTTCATGTTGATGATCTCGCCATGTCCCACCATTGCTTGTCGTTTCGTCATTATGGCTTGTTTTGGTGAAATTATCCACGATTTCAGTGGCTTGATGATTGCCTTAGCTACTCGTGTCGCGCTTTGTTGGATCATGCCTGTCATGCTTTGATTCGTGGTGTCGATGTCGTCTAGTCCGGATTAGAGGCACACGTGTGTCATCATGCGAGGCGAATGAAAATGTCAGTCGGTAACAATACTAAAATGCCACACAACAATGCTCCACATGAGCCCAACTTATATTAAAGAATAAATGTCCATATACACATAAGAACAATTTGTATGCGCTCATACCCGGACGCATACTCTCAATGCCTATTATTGTTGGAGCGCAATGGTGATAAAAACATAATGACTTGAAATCAAAGATCTTGACCCGAATATAGTCAATAATTCACAAAAGTGGCTTTATATATGTGTGTGTGTGTGTGTGTGTGTGTGTGTGTGTGTGTGTGTGTGTGTGTGTGTGTGTGTGTGTGCGTGCGTGCGTGCGTGCGTGCGTGCGTGCGTGCGTGCGTGCGTGCGTGCGTGCGTGCGTGCGTGCGTGCGTGCGTGCGTGCGTGCGTGCGTGCGTGCGTGCGTGCGTGCGTGCGTGCGTGCGTGCGTGCGTGCGTGCGTGCGTGCGTGCGTGCGTGCGTGCGTGCGTGCGTGCGTGCGTGCGTGCGTGCGTGTGTGTGTGTATTGTACTATTGAATAGTATTCCAACTCCACAGGAACATAATCAAATGGTGGTTTGAAAGTAGTCATTAAAAATGTTACTCTGACACCCATCGGTAAGGTCACTCATAATTGTTTGTTTGCGTAAGTTTGAGAAAAAAACTATATATTCGAATAAGCTTGAAGCAACAGGAGAATGGTCACATGACAGGTGCAATGGGTTCTGATGCACGTCATCAACGATTTACGTTTGTCTTGTTTTTACGCGTACGTTCTTGCGTCACGGTCTGCATGTCCCGGATGTTTAGTTGGCAGTGCTGTCTCCGTTGGTTATGCACCCAACTGGTTGGATTGCTCCAGATGAAATTGCTAACACTCACTGCCTACACATGGAGCTTGATTCTTGCCTGAGTTGTCGCAAGAGATATGACATGTGCTACACGGTCTAGCTTGTTTTGTCAAACAGCGTAATAAAGTTATCATTGGGGTGCATCGTTAAAAACCTGGATAGAAATAGTAGTACAGGGTATACAATTTGGGACATATAATGGGCTTCCACAAATCCACGCTAGTCGCTAGAGGCGCTTATATGCTGAGACCTTAGTTGCGTCTCAGCGCCCTCCAGCGACTTACGTGGATTTGTTTACATGTTTTGCTGAACGCTTGTTTAAAAATTAATCATCCTCAATTAGCTATTGACCGTGCAGGCGCGTAGCCAGCGACAGTTTGTATGTGGGCATCAGAGAGCTTTGTGGGTAATACCGTATGTGTGATCAATAGACAGAACAGCGTGCCAATGTGTGGTCGATAGACAGAACAGCCAAAACAACGCCATTTTGGCACTGAATTCAATCGAACGTCCCGAGACGTTTCATCGACTGTAAATGTACATTAATGTAGATATTATGCTTTCATATTGACGGACATAATATACGATATCAATATTTAACTATGTGTGAAGACATAGCAGTCTCGTGTGATGCATACGGTAAGCTATAGATGATTTTAAACATCATTTCCCGCATCAAGCCAACAAACCTGTCGTCCGGCCACCAGTCGACGTTCCATCTGCTGTAAGGGTACATTAATGTACATATTATGCCTTCATATTAACGGACACATCAGACTACATCCATATTTAGCTATGTGTGAGGCTTCGGAGTCATGCGAATCCATCAGCTGATTGTAGGATGATTTAAACAAGCGTTCTGCGAAATCTTCCGCACACGGAGCCGCATTTTACATACGTCAAGAATACGTAAAAAAAACGGCACACAGACCGTAGTTGCGTCAGAGCGCCTTCTGTCGGATTAGTTATTGTGGTACCTCATTGATATGTTTGACGGGGATACGTGCCAATATTTGGTGCCGTTAGCTTTTGTATTAGGCGTTGGCCATGGTACGTTGGCCGCCGGTCTGACGAAAAAGTGTTGGATAATTCATGAGAGTATTAAATTATAAACTTGAAACACAGCAACGTCACACTACACATTGTCGAGATGAACAAAGTACACGCGATATGTATGTATCCGTGTATTTGTGCATGTTTTTGTATATGTGTGTCACACAGTGTGTGGATATTTGGGTCTTGTATGCATCTAAGAGAACATTACTTCTGCCTTAAATGACCTTGTGTATATATGTTGTTTAGCCTTCTATATTTATTTATTTATAATGTTTTTATTAGTCAGACAGACTAATAAAAACATTATAAATAAATAAATATAGAAGGCTAAACAACATATATACACAAGGTCATTTAAGGCAGAAGTAATGTTCTCTTCGATGCATACAAGACCCAAATATCCACACACTGTGTGACACACATATACAAAAACATGCACAAATACATTATGCACTTTTATATAATATACAGTAATTTTTTTTAGTTATACATTTGGGTAATTATTTTTAAGAACATGTTATCATGTACATGTAAAGCGCCCTGAATAGTTTTTAAGCTAGATTTGGCGCGATATAAGTTAATTTAATTTATTTATTTATAAGAATCGACCGCATTGTAACGACTGTTTTGAACGTGTAGCAAAGCAATATGGTGTGCCATGACATATATATATATATATATATATATATATATATATATATATATATATATATATATATATATATATATATATATATATATATATATATACATATATACATATACATATATACGCTCGGTTGCACGGTCATATTCAACATGTCACTGTAACTGTAGCAGCCGTGGTGAAACAATCAGTAGCTTCCACAGTGACATTTAGGAATAGCACACATAAAGGTAAACGCGGTTAATGAAAGTACTGCATCAAATATTTAAGTTCTTAGCATTTAAACCCACATTAGATGTGCATATAACGTAGTCGCAGTGAAACAGCAGACAAGTGTCATGGCACACCATATTGCTTTGCTACACGTTCAAAACAGTCGTTACAATGCGGTCGATTCTTATAAATAAATTAATTAAATTAACTTATATAGCGCCAAATCTAGCTTAAAAACTATTCAGGGCGCTTTACATGTACATGATAACATGTTCTTAAAAATAATTACCCAAATGTATAACTAAACAATTTAACTGTATATTATATAAAAGTGCATAAAGACAGACTAATAAAAACATTATAAATAAATAAATATAGAAGGCTAAACAACATATATACACAAGGTCATTTAAGGCAGAAGTAATGTTCTCTTCGAGGCATTGTCTCTTCATTTAATTAATTCTGCATCAGCCAAAGTATTGTCTAAAATATAGCGTCTTTAAGGCATTCTTAAAAGAGTTCTCATTGCACAGTTCTCGTAATGAGAACGGTAGTCTGTTCCACAGGTCCGGAGCAGCTGCGGGGAAACTCGCATGTCCAGCTTTGCAATTTGTTTTAGGTCTTTTAAGCTGTTTGGTTCCCTCTCCCTTCTTTCACTGAGACAG
>OZ024865.1:10724008-10741508 GCA_964017155.1 Oasisia sp. SBJ-2009 | reverse complement strand
ATCGAACGAACTGGCGACACACAGTCTACCAGGCTACCACTTCCTTTGAAGTCAAACGATAGGCCAACATGGAAGACAAAAGGAAAAGCCGACAATACCGGGACCCTTCTGAAATAAACACTGGTCACATCGTGACGTGCAGCCGCTGTGGAAAGACTTGTCTATCTCGGATAAGTTTTATCAGCCATCAGCCTGCACCAGATGAGGACTTCCTTCTTCGTGTATCTTCGTTCGCGAAGTAGAGCCATTATATATATATATATATATATATATATATATATATATATATATATATATATATATATATATATATATACATACATACATACATACACATATACACATACATATATACATATATACATATATACATATATATATATATATATATATATATATATATATATATATCAGCGATAGTTGCACCATACAGTAGGTGTAAATCTAGAATTAAATTACGGAAGTGACGTAACGTTTTGTCGCGGAGCGCGATTGCCGCCCATTTCTGCAAAGTACAGGAATCTATCATCTATCTGCATGGAAAAACCCGGAATGCAACTATATTGCGTGTATATATATATATATATATATAGATATATATATATATATATATATATATACATATATATGTGTGTACGTGTGTATGTATGCATGCAAACATGTATGAATGTGTGTGTATATGCATGCATGTATGTATGTGTACGTATGTACGTATATGTGCACTTATAATAATAATATATTTATTTGGTATAGCGCCACATCCATAATCGTTCGTGGCGCTTCACAACGTATTGCAATTTAAAAGACATAAAAAGATATATGTATACAATAAGAAAAATACTAGTGCTTTAAAATAAATGTAAAAAAAGATATGTATAGGTAAATAAATAAATACAATTAGTACGGTATTAAATGCCGTAGCACTTTTAAATAAATAAATAAATTATGTGTTAATTATCAAAATACATAATAATCGGTCTAGTGTATAATTACATCACAATGACACTGATAACTGACAGTATATGTATAATTATTATTAGTAATAAATAGTGTATTATATGGTAAACATAATAATAATAATAATTACGTAACAATAATGTCAATAAATAAGTGTATAATTATGTATTGATTTGTCCCCTTGAAAAAACAGGGGAAAAGGTCAAAGAAGAAACACTTATCGAAGTCACTTAACATCGGTGATTTGCAAACTATTAGAAAGACTAATTAAAGATCACTTGGTTGATTTTCTTGTTAAAAATAAATTGATAAACACATCTCAACATGGTTTTTTTAAAGCGAGGTCATGCTTAATGCTCATGTTTTTTTGGAAGACGTCACAAAGTGGGTAGATGAGGGATCACCAGTAGATATAATCTACTTAGATTTTAAAAAAGCCTTTGACAAAGTGCAACACCAAAGATTACTACTTAAACTAAAGGCCCATGGCATAGGAAATGGTATGATTAACTGGATAGAAAAATGGCTTATTGATAGAAGACAAAGAGTAGTAGTTGATGGGGAGGTTTCAAATTGGAAATCTATTTTGAGTGGAGTACCGCAGGGTTCAGTATCAATGATTTGGATGATGACATAACAAGCAAGGTGTTGAAGTTTGCGGACGACACAAAAGTGTTTAGGAAAATTAAAAGTGCTGCAGATAGACAGCATTTACAAGATGATCTTACTAAGTTGATAACATTGTCTGAGAAATGGCAAATGCTGTTTAACTTTGGAAAGTGTAAGTGCCTCCACACAGGACATGGGAATGAAGATGCACAATATACAATGGGTGGTACTGCACTAAATACCACTGTAAAGAAAAAGGACTTAGGATTAACCATTAGTGCTGACATGAAGGTATCAGAGCAGTGGGAATTGCAGCAGCGAAGGGAAACCAAATTCTTGGATTAATTACGCAAACTATAGTGTACAAAGAAAAATTACTTATAATACCGCTGTATAAAACAATAGTTAGGCCTCATTTAGAATATTGTATACAAGCTTGGAGGCCATATCGCAAGAAGGGTATTGATATGTTAGAAAAAGTACAAAGGAGAGCAACAAAAATGATACAAAAACTCAGGAATATTAGTTGTGAAATGCGTCTAAAAGAATGTGGTCTAACAACACTAGAAATCAGAAGATTGAGAGGAGATCAGATTGCGGTTTTTGAAATATTAAATGGGTATGAAAATATTGACAGAAATATTTTTTTCACGGTCAAGGAAGAGAGAAGGACTAGAGGACATGGAGTTACATTAGCAAAGAAGCAGTGTATACTAGATATTAGAAAATTTTCATAAAGACTAGTAAACGAATGGAACAGATTATCAGCTGATTGTGTAGGTGCTAGTAGTGTTAATATATTTTAAAATAAAATTGACATATACCTTAGACGGGCGGGGTATACTTAGATAGATAGGTTGGGCTCTCGATAAGCCAAACGGCTTCCTTGTCCGCCTGCCATCTAGAGTTGACTCTCTAGGTGGCAATCTTGTTAAATCTTACCAAATAATCTAGTAAAAAAATATAATGTTCATTTCGAATTACACTAATAAGCAATACGAAACAAAATGTGTCTTCAGTAGACATTTGAAACTGGTGAGATTGTCACAAGTCTTAATGACCGTTGGTAAATTGTTCCATAGGGACGCAGCAGCGACAGCGAACGAGCCGTCTCCAGCCTTGGTACGGGTATCTGTATCTGTATATGTTACTGGCAAAATGTCCTGGGGACACATCACGCCAGTGCGCATGGTGGGTCGTTTGGATTAGTTGCTAAAATGTTGGATTAAATTTTTTGAAATTAGTTTAGTGATTTATTTGAGACAGTGTTTGGGGGCAGATAATTCCATTCTTTAATTGTGGTTGGGAAGAAGCTGTTTCCAAATATGTTTGCAGAGTGTCTAATTTGCAAGAACTGACTGTCATGGTACGCTTCACTTATATCATGTTATTGTTTGCAGAGCGTACTGTTCTTGTCGGTTGGCACGGGCACACGAGTTCACATAAATACACTGGCGCGTCGTTGTGCATGGCTTTGTAAGTGAATACTAGTAGCTTAAAATCAACTCTGCACACAATGGGCAGCCAGTGGAGTTCGCGTAACAAGGGTGTGGCACTGTCGCTACGCGGGCTACGCATAATCAACCTGGCAGCCGTGTTATGTATTCGCTGTAGACGGGCGATCTTAACTGCAGACGTGCCGTATAAGAGTGCGTTACAGTAGTCAAGCCGTGGTGTGACAAGGACATTGACAACGCCTTCCTTTGTCGGTCTGGGAAGAAAGCGGCTAATTTGATTAATGTTGCGCAGGTGGAAAGAGCAAGCACTGATAGTTTGCGACACTTGCTTCTTCATGTTAAGGTGCCTATCAATGCAAACATCAACAAGATTTAACAAGATTTAACAAGATTGCCACCTAGAGAATCAACTCTAGATGGCAGGTGGACAAGGAAGCCCTTTGGCTCAACCTATCTATCTAAGTATACCCAGCCCTTCTTAGGTACATGTCAATTTTATTTTTAAACATATTAACACTACTAGCACCTACACTATCAGCTGATAATCTGTTCCATTCATTTACTGTTCTTTGTGAAAATGAAAATTTTCTAATATCTAGTCTACGCTGCTTCTTTGCAAGACACTGAACACAAAGCGAAGCCGTAATTGTAGCCGTACCAAGGCGAATCACACTTTTGTCCACGATTGCATCTGCAGACTTGGGCACAATCGGATGATATTGTGTCTTGCCATCCATCGTTCATGAACATAGAATTCCGTGCCATCCAGACCTTTACCTCATCTAAACAATCTTCAGTTTGCTTAACTGCAGCCACTATTGCAGAATGGTTCAAATCAAAATGAGCATATACCTGTAAATCATCGGTATATTGATGGAAGAATAGTCCATGGGCTCGTATAATGTCACCGATAGGTTGGACGTATAATGAAAAGAGCAGTGTCCCAAGGACAGTGCCTTGCGGGACACGTGTCGTTACAGTAGTTGTACTCGACGACTGGTCACCGATTACTACTCGCTGCGTCCTCTCTTTCAGACAATATATCACCCAGTCCAGTGCTTTGCCAACAAAGCCGTAGCGCAAAGGTAACCGCCTAATCAAAATGGTATGGTTGATGGCATCGAAGGCGGAACTGAAATCAAGGAGAAGCAAGATGGTTCCATGTTTTTTCTCCATTGCTGTTTTGACGGCACTTGCAACATACAGCAACGCAGTTTCTGTCGAATGGTTTTTCCGATACGCCGACTGAAAGCACTCAACCATTTGCTGATCAGAGACATGCGTCATTATCCTAAGCGCGACCACTTTCTCAATTACTTTGGATAATTGAGTCCAGGGAAGCATTTGTGATCCGTGTGATGGCAGGCACAATACTGGTGATGTTGTCAGTGAGCTGATTTGCAGGCAGTGGGTCCAACACGCACGTTTTCTGAGTAGCGCTACAAATCGCTGTGATTTCTGTGTTCGTTGTTCGATCAAACACACCAATACAGTCAGTGAAACAACGTCTTTCGTCCGATGGCCTATCGGTGTCGCTGAAACACTGCAGACCTGATAGGAGATTGTCAATCTTTCCACGAAAGTAACGAGAAAATAGTTCGCATCCTTGAGCGGCCAAACGGAATTCAGGTTGTTGCTGTACGCGCTGACCATCGAGCGATCTCAGTAGACGAAACTTGTTTTTGTTGCTTGCCTTTTCAAATTATTTCGAAAGAAGTCCGTTTTGCGTGCGGATATCAGCGCAGTACATTCATCCCGGGCGGTGTCGTATAATTGTCGATGAATCTCCAGTGTTGTTCTTCTGTACACATTCTCCTGTTTTCGCTTTTTAATCCTGGCGATATCGATGTCAGTGTCATACTAGGGGTGTGTCTCGTACCCGAACTTTACGCCACGTGGCATGTTTGCTGGGGCAACCGATGAGACAGGTGTTATACACATGTACCAATTCATCAGCTTGTCGATCATTTGTACATGCACACATGTCGATACACAAAGACGTAATGTCATTTCGTAGTGCGTCAGCATCAATGTTTCTAAAGTCCCGCTTTGTAATCGTGTTGGTTTGTACTGCAGGCTTCAGTGCTCTAAGTGTAAGTTGTCAACAGTCTGACTCAATACGAGATCAAGGATATGTCCAGTTTGATGTGTTGGCGAACGCACGTGTTGGGTTAGGTTGTATGATTCAAGCAGAGTGCGAAGTGGTTCGGACTTGCGCGTATCGTCGAAATGAACGTTAAAATCGCCGACGATGACAGTAGGAATAACGGAGATGGACGCTTCGATGAATAGCTGCTCTAGTTCTGAGTAAAAGTCCGATAATGTTTCAGATGTTTTGCTTGTTGCAGGCGGGTGATAAACGACCCATCAGTTGTATTTCAACAAGAACGGGTTGGTGAATTGCAGAAGGATAAGTTCAATGGTTGTGAAACGCAGCTTATGGAGGATCTTAGTGTTGTACGTGTTCCGATACACTACGGCAACTCCGCCGCCACGACCGCGGGGACGTGCCACGTGATGGAATGTGTAGCCGGGAGGCAAAAGTTCAGTCACGATCGGTTCGTCTCCGGTTTGTTTTAACCACGTCTCGGTGATTGCTAAAATACCCCAATCGTGCTGGATAATCTCCTCGTTTATAGCTTTATTGCTTTGTAAGTGAATACTAGTAGCTTAAAATCAACTCTGCACACAATGGGCAGCCAGTGGACTTCGCGTAACAAGGGTGTGGCACTGTCGCTACGCGGGCTACGCATAATCATCCTGGCAGCCGTGTTATGTATTCGCTGTAGACGGGCGATGTTAACTGTAGACGTGCCGTATAAGAGTGCGTTACAGTAGTCAAGCCGTGGTGTGACAAGGACATTGACAACGCTTTCCTTTGTCGGTCTGGGAAGAAAGCGGCTAATTTGATTAATGTTGCGCATGTGGAAAGAGCAAGCACTGATAGTTTGCGACACTTGCTTCTTCATGTCAAGGTGCCTATCAATGCAAACATCAAGATACTGAACACAAAGCGAAGCCGTAATTGTAGCCGTACCAAGGCGAATCACACTTTTGTCCACGATTGCATCTGCAGACTTAGGCACAATCGGATGATATTGTGTCTTGCCATCCATCGTTCATGAACATAGAATTCCGTGCCATCCAGACCTTTACCTCATCTAAACAATCTTCAGTTTGCTTATCTGCAGCCACTATTGCAGAATGGTTCAAATCAAAATGAGCATATACCTGTAAATCATCGGCATAGTGATGGAAGAATAGTCCATGGGCTCGTATAATGTCACCGATAGGTTGGACGTATAATGAAAAGAGCAGTGGCCCAAGGACAGAGCCTTGCGGGACACCTGTCGTTACAGTAGTTGTACTCGACGACTGGTCACCGATTACTACTCGCTGCGTCCTCTCTTTCAGACAATATATCACCCAGTCCAGTGCTTTGCCAACAAAGCCGTAGCGCAAACGTAACCGCCTAATCAAAATGGTATGGTTGATGGCATCGAAGGCGGAACTGAAATCAAGGAGAAGCAAGATGGTTCTATGTGTTTTTCTCCATTGCTGTTTTGACGGCACTTGCAACATACAGTAGCGCAGTTTCTGTCGAATGGTTTTTCCGATACGCCGACTGAAAGCACTCAACCATTTGCTGATCAGAGACATGCGTCATTATCCTAAGCGCGACCACTTTCTCAACTACTTTGGATAATTGAGTCCAGGGAAGCATTTGTGATCCGTGTGATGGCAGGCACAATACTGGTGATGTTGTCAGTGAGCTGATTTGCAGGCAGTGGATCCAACACGCACGTTTTCTGAGTAGCGCTACAAATCGCTGTGATTTCTGTGTTCGTTGTTCGATCAAACACATCAATACAGTCAGTGAAACAACGTCTTTCGTCCGATGGCCTATCGGTGTCGCTGAAACACTGCAGACCTGATAGGAGATTGTCAATCTTTCCACGAAAGAAACGAGAAAATAGTTCGCATCCTTGAGCGGCCAAACGGAATTCAGGTTGTTGCTGTACGCGCTGACCATCGAGCGATCTCAGTAGACGAAACTTGTTTTTGTTGCTTGCCTTTTCAAATGATTTCGAAAGAAGTCCGTTTTGCGTGCGGATATCAGCGCAGTACATTCATC
Organism: Oasisia sp. SBJ-2009; assembly: GCA_964017155.1. Classification (NCBI taxonomy): domain Eukaryota; kingdom Metazoa; phylum Annelida; class Polychaeta; order Sabellida; family Siboglinidae; genus Oasisia; species Oasisia sp. SBJ-2009. The sequence goes on along the minus strand of OZ024865.1, from coordinate 10,734,350 downwards.
CCGGGCGGTGACGTATAATTGTCGATGAATCTCCAGTGTTGTTCTTCTCCACACATTCTCCTGTTTTCGCTTTTTATTCCTGGCGATATCGATGTCAGTGTCATACCAGGGGTGTGTCTCGTACCCGCACGTTACGCCATGGGGCATGTTTGTCGAGGCAATCGGTGAGACAGGTGTTATACACATGTACCAATTCATCAGCTTGTCGATCATTTGTACATGCACACATGTCGATACACAAAGACGTAATGTCATTTCGTAGTGCGTCAGCAGCAATGTTTCTAAAGTCCCGCTTTGTAATCGTGTTGGTTTGTACTGCAGGCTTCAGTGCTCTAAGTGTAAGTTCAATGCGATGGTGATCTGACAGAAAGTCGGGATGCACAGTAACGGACGTGATGAAGTTGTCAACAGTCTGACTCAATACGAGATCAAGGATATGTCCAGTTTGATGTGTTGGCGAACGCACGTGTTGGGTTAGGTTGTATGATTCAAGCAGAGTGCGAAGTGGTTCGGACTTGCGCGTATCATCGAAATGAACGTTAAAATCGCCGACGATGACAGTAGGAATAACGGAGATGGACGCTTCGATGAATAGCTGCTCTAGTTCTGAGTAAAAGTCCGATAATGTTTCAGATGTCTTGCTTGTTGCAGGCGGGTGATAAACGACCCATCAGTTGTATTTCAACAAGAACGGGTTGGTGAATTGCAGAAGGATAAGTTCAATGGTTGTGAAACGCAGCTTAGGGAGGATCTTAGTGTTGTACGTGTTCCGATACACTACGGCAACTCCGCCGCCACGACCGCGGGGACGTGCCACGTGATGGAATGTGTAGCCGGGAGGCAAAAGTTCAGTCACGATCGGTTCGTCTCCGGTTTGTTTTAACCACGTCTCGGTGATTGCTAAAATACTCCAATCGTGCTGGATAAACTCCTCGTTTATAGCGAGTGTCTTATTTTTGAACGATCTTGCGTTTATTAATGCCATGTTCGTGTAGCAATCGTTGCCAACAGTTTGGCAAGTTGATAGTTTCAAGTGGGTAATGTTATTGTTGTTCACGCCGTGTTGGTGGAAAATTGATTTAAAGCCGGGTCGACGTCCGATCACTGGATTTATTGTTCGTTCGCGATTGCAATTACGACCGGCTCTGCACCCTCGCATGACCGCACAAATGCCATTATCCTTTATTGCGTCGAAAAAAGGCTGCGATAGCTTGCCGCCACTAACAGCAGGATTATTACAGGCGAATACGAATACGAATATACGAATACATTTATTTCAGGTAAAACCCATATACAATCGGTACATACATTAGAACATCTAAGTAGCCTAATTAAAGAGCCAATATGTTAAAATATATATATATATATATATATATATATATATATATATATATATATATATATATATATATATATATATATATATTAATTAATAAATAAAAACAATAAGGTTATAAGTTAGATAAATGTAAAATTGTAGAAAAACAGATAAAATAATGAGCAATATACAGGATGTGATATGTGATTGTAAAATAAATATGCAATTAATTCATACAAATAGTTCCATTGGTATAAAAGTCACATAAATACGCACACATAAAACACAAATAACACAGTAGAACAGTTCCATGCATCCAAGGTAATGTTATCAAAACGATATTCCAGTCTCACCAGTGTCGCAGTCGTAGAAATAAGTAAAATCCAATGTAAAATACAGAGCAAATAAATAGCTGCCACAGTGGCGCTTGATCACATCACCTGTGTTTTGATACTTAGCAACAGTACGGAAAATGCGCGCCCAATCACTTCATCTTCCTTGCGGTCGACATGCGTCATACATTAAAAATAACCGAATTTCGCACAGGCCACTATGGCCTTAATAATAATGGCAATTTGTATAGCGCCTGTATTCGCCACATAGTGGCGCTCGTGGCGTTTTTACATGTAAAACATCATGTTAAAACAACACTATTAATGCCAATAAAGCGAAATTTTTTAGACCCAATTTTTTTTATATAATTACCATTAGGTAAAGTAGTAATAAAAACGGTGTAAAGTAAAGTTTCTAAAAATGTATATACAATAATAATAAAAAAATATAAAAAATAACTAAGTGTCATAAAATGTATACAGTTCGGAAACATGTCCAATGGAAAGTTCATATGTATCACTCATAGTTAGCTTTAAAAATATGTGTCTTCAAGGCTGTCTTGAAGACACATACTGTTGCGCTGGCTCTGATGTTGTTTGGAAGTGTATTCCAGGCCTTTTAGTCCTAGACCTGCCCTATAGGCCCGTAGACATTTCGTAGATGACGAAGTGTGACTGTTGATTTTAGTAATATATACATATGGCTTTAATATTCTACTAGGTGGAAATTTAAAAAAACTGGGCATACCGTGGCGACGGCCATTTTTCAAAATGGCTGCCAAATTCAATATCCCCGTATCTTAATAAATACGGCATGCAGAGCAATAATTATGGTACGCCAATGTATGTTTGGGGAGACTGTGATTTCAAATATACAATTACTTTGCTCCTATGGCATTTATTTCCGCCATTTTTTAAGATGGCGGTCGTCAATACAAATGACCCTATATCTCAAAAACTACGTTACCTAGAGCAATTTTATTGACGTTGCTGGATAGCTTGGTGGATAGCGATATCAAATATGTTATTTGTTACCTTCAATAACATAACAATTCGCGCCATTTTTAAAGATGGCGACTGTCAAAGCCCATTATGTCCGTATTTAATAAATACGGTATTTAGATCCATCTTTCACCACATCTTAAGTGCTTCATGTCGTCGAAGGGTGTAGCAGATGTAAAGTGGAGACCTGTTTGACCCACTGTTGACATTAGTTATAAGTTTGAGACGAGTTCAACGCCGTATATGATATGTTCCCTATTATCGCTCAGTATACATGAGATCATATGGCAAGACCATTAATCGATGTGTCATCTGTATATAACCAAATGCCAATATAATTCTGAATTTCATGTATGTTTGAAAAGTGTTATCACCAGAACACATTACAGATGGAAAGAAGTCTTCCAGATTGCCATATCCCGTTTTTCGGCTAATGTAGAGTCGTGAGAACAGCTCGACATTACTTTTCGTGGATGTCAGCTGCTGCTTCTCCTTACTTGATGTATTTGTCGTTGAGCCAACACACAGTTTCAACCTATTGCGGTGGATTGTTTCATCAATGGGCTTTGTTATGTCCACAAGACATTCCTTTGTGAATGTTTGGAACTGTTGTTGGCCAACCTCCTGTGCCTTCTTAACAGCCTCGACTGCCAATGGATCTGCAATCTCTTTGCTGCCAATGAAAAGTAGGTATTATGAGGTCTAGTGAGCAGACGTCTTTCCTAAATGCATTTTGCACGCTTGCTGTCTGGTCATGGTGGAGCACCTCATCTCGTATTCTCATGAACTGGTGTGCATTTTCAAATACCTCAATCAACGCAACAACCTCAGGACCAGCTACCATCCACCACCGGAGGGCACTAGGGTTGTCTGTAAGACCTGTTGCCCCTCCATCACTCTTGATGCAAACATTATTTTGCTCATTGCTTGATCGATGGGAATTGCCGAGAAGACTCGGTTGGTCTTAATTCTGAATCGCGAAATTGACAGCATTAAATTTTCTGGCAACATATGGGTGTGTTGTTGGTAGTTCAGTAATGTCACGGAGATGTACTGGGATCCAGCGTGCACGGTTAGTGTGGTTCAGAGCAAAGAATCAGGAGAAAAGTTATGTCAGAGCATTGAGTTACATGCTGAAGGAGGACTGCCGCTGGGACCGCACAAAGACCAGTAAACACAGCTCCATGCAATGCCATTGCAATAGCCCAATACTGGAATTGAGAGCAGCTCTCTTCCCTCTTTGAGCATTCATCAAACCCCAAAGGCTCATCTTTTGTATATGTGTCACGGTAATTATAAGCCTAATACTGCAGGATGTACATTGCAGCCACTGTTATTTGGTGGACACGTCTGGTGCGAACAACATGTGCTGTACGCAAGAAGGAGTTGGCAGTGCCTGCTGTTGTGATCTCCGCTTGTACCAGTGCTTCAACCCAGCCACTGCCTTGCAACCAATCACCCAGGGTCCTCAGAGCGGCCATTTCTATGTGCAGGCCGCCAAACATCACAACAAACTTGCTTTCTCCATACATCTCTGGCCACCTCCACTGGATCTGCTTGGCAATGGCGTACAAAGGTTGGTCAAATAGTTGGCTACTACTGGCGTCTGTCCAGCATTAAGGTGTTGATAAGCCTTTCTGACTACATCCAATGAGTGTTTGACCATTGCCACCGCGTGGGCATTCTTGTGGAACAGTGAGAGTAGGGCACTTGGGCAGATTACTTTTCGTCCAGCAGGCTGGTTTGCAGTCCAGGACATGTTGTCCACACTCTGATTCACAGAGTTACTACTACTACTACTACTACTACTACTACTACTACTACTACTACTACTACTACTACTACTACTACTACTACTACTACTACTACTACTACTACTACTACTACTACTACTACTACTACTACTACTACTACTACTACTACTACTACTACTACTACTACTACTACTACTACTACTACTACTACTACTACTACTACTACTACTACTACTACTACTACTACTACTACTACTACTACTACTACTACTACTACTACTACTACTACTACTACTACTACTACTACTACTACTACTACTACTACTACTACTACTACTACTACTACTACTACTACTACTACTACTACTACTACTACTACTACTACTACTACTACTACTACTACTACTACTACTACTACTACTACTACTACTACTACTACTACTACTACTACTACTACTACTACTACTACTACTACTACTACTACTACTACTACTACTACTACTACTACTACTACTACTACTACTACTACTACTACTACTACTACTACTACTACTACTACTACTACTACTACTACTACTACTACTACTACTACTACTACTACTACTACTACTACTACTACTACTACTACTACTACTACTACTACTACTACTACTACTACTACTACTACTACTACTACTACTACTACTACTACTACTACTACTACTACTACTACTACTACTACTACTACTACTACTACTACTACTACTACTACTACTACTACTACTACTACTACTACTACTACTACTACTACTACTACTACTACTACTACTACTACTACTACTACTACTACTACTACTACTACTACTACTACTACTACTACTACTACTACTACTACTACTACTACTACTACTACTACTACTACTACTACTACTACTACTACTACTACTACTACTACTACTACTACTACTACTACTACTACTACTACTACTACTACTACTACTACTACTACTACTACTACTACTACTACTACTACTACTACTACTACTACTACTACTACTACTACTACTACTACCACTAGTACTATTACTACTGCTACCACTACTTTAACATAGTTATTTATCCTATTAGTTAAATTAATTAATTTAGCTTATTTGTATATATGTATTTACATGTTTTATGTTGTTAGGGCCTGTTGTTAGGTTTTTAACTCGGAGACGTGGTGCCTTACAAATGTTTCCAAATAAAGAATAATAATAATATTAATTATACTATTTTTTATCATTGAGACATCAACATTCTACATAAGAATAGGTGTTAATGTACTTTTTCTAAATATAAAAAACAATGTTTACTGTAGTATCCACCATCTGACAAAATAATACCACGAAAACAGTTTCTACTGATTCATGGCACTATATACTAAAATTATAAAAGTTCCATAGAATTGTGAGTGAATTATTATTTGTGTCTCAGGGTATTTAGGATCTCGACTATGCCCATTATAGCATGTGACTTCAATGATTTAGAACGTTTGATCATCCGCTGGCGGCCATTTTGAAAAATGGCTGCCACGGTCACCAGTGTGCGAATTTGCAATATCCACTTTTGTTCCCAAGATATCTATCAACACATCTGCCAAATTTGTTGCTTGTATCACAAAATGAACAATTGTTTTGATATGTTGAGCTATGCCGCCCCATTAATCATTAAATGCATTTTGATTAATTTATTAACAAATAAATCTTGTTTAATCTAACCATTAATGTATCTCCAAAGTTAATTTACCTTTCAAAAGAACATAGACATTCTACTAATGAAACCCAGTAAAAATAGCAATACATTATGTGCATGCCATTATAAGTTTTCGAATCAATGTCCATTTCTTGAGTGGACAACAAACGAAACACCACCGTCTCTAAACAAGCTGCTACTCAGACTGGTGCCCTGCTTGTCTCCATTCTCGTCCCTCATTGTGTCCGGGTTGCAACACCCATTGGCTGCTGAGCATGCACAATAGACAATGCATGACACATTATTTTTGTGGCAGTTACAACTCTCAGTGCTGCATGCTTTCCCCTCTGATTTATGACATCAATGAGACCATGGTAAGCGGGAAGACCAGTGTCAACGCAGGGTGACGGAATACCATCTTCATCTCCCAACCAAACTGTGTGATGTCCACCTTTGGAGGTCCTTGCTGATTAGCTGCCTTCCACAGCATCATTTGAAGATGTGCTGTGCGAACATGGAGATATAGGTTCGCTTCTGTGGGGTTAATGCCATGATGTGCATAGGCTTTCCCGTCTTGCTTGAGTAAATCCTGTAACGTGCCTCAGTCATCGTGGCTCCTAGTGGCTGACCATACAAGACTGTGAAGAACCTTTGACCTGTTTCCATAAGATCTGAATGTGTGGCATCCTCTTCTCCCAGCACCTGGTACAACCCAGGAAAATCACCTGCCTGAAGAGTATTCAGTGCACTGATTTTACCCTTATTAAAGGGGTAGGACACAGTGTCGCATCCACTAAGAACATGCATACCCATTTAGCTGCAAACACTTATGTCCCAGCTCGGTACAGGTCGCGTTGATGTCCACAACCACACCATTCCAGCGCTACATCTGCACACTACAGCGCAATTGCATATTTCAGACCCAGTATACTAACATCACAGAGACATCAGTATCATCACTAAGGATTCTGATTACATCCTTACTAAATTATGCAGCTTGTAGCATGTATGCAATCATAGTGACATCATCCTCATCGTGTGTGAATACACCATCGTCTCGAGTGTCCATTGTTACATTAGGACCGATGTTGAATTAGGACGTACAGCCCCTGTGAGAGTTCTCGCTTGTTGTGTTTTTTCTTGAGAATGGCATCCCGATTGGGTAGTAACTGTTGGCGGTCAGGTTGTAATCTGTGGAACCCTCACCAGCACGTCATATTCTTTCGTGATCCTTAGCTGACAGATCGTCATACCTATCGAAGACTAGAACCTGCTCTGTACCAGCACAGTAACAGGATAGATAGCGCTTGATATTTTCACTGAGGTCAGAGACATCTCCACCGTGTGGCCAAATAATGCGATAAAGCATCTGTTGCATATACACAGTGACACTGCCTGGAGCGGGAGCAGAGACCTGTTTCAATCCGAGACGATTGGCTATGATAGGTTTGTTACCCTTCCGTAAGCAGCCATACTAATCGATGAGCGAGGGCGGTATGGTGCACAACTCATATTGAAATATGGGTGCCAGCTGCAACTGTCGCATTTGTCCAACCATAAGCAGATGAAGGAAGATTGATCATTGTCTACAAGTTAAACGCTATTTTGTCACCAACTTTCATGCCGCGTTTAAGCTGCTTCGTCTCTTCACTTGACTGGAAATCTCGGCATGGAATCCAGATGGGAGTTGCAGAATGAATGTGCCATCATCTCACCGATACGTACGGCATCACCGACATTGACATCATTTGGAGCTACCTGACCATTGACAATATAATAAAGTACATCACTGTTGATTGATAGTGGATGGGAATGTTTTTCCAGCTCTGCATCAATCCGCTGTCAATCATCGAGTCGAGGTTTCTTTTTCATTAATTACTTTTGTTATTTCTGTATAATTTCTTATTTCTTTTGACTATGCCAGTCCCGCTGTCTAGTAAAATAAATGTCGACGTTCTGCCCTTGGCATAGCTTCAACAATTCATTTATGTGTGCTCATTTAGACAATAATATAGGTTTATTTATGGGTCTTAGTGGTTTATGTTATCAAGTGCTGCGATCTTTCCCTATCCAGTATCTATAACCACACACAAGGCAAAATTTCACATTTATAAATACAAGTTTGTAAGTACATTGCACAGTGTTATGTAAATCAAAACATAATTTTGCACATATATATATATATTATTATTATTATTATATCGTTACGTAGTCTGTAATCAGTATAAATAAATTAATCAACAACATCAATCATTTACACGCAGGACACAACATTCGTGTTAAATGGTTCCTTAGTTTGCTATGAAATTATAAAAATCTACATTCAGGTGAACGAGATATACATACAATCATGTACAATTATCTATGATCAGTGATATATACAACAAACAGCGCCCCTAATGATCAAGATAGTATTATACCTACAGCCATGTGTGTAGCTAAATCATACCGGTTAATTTTAACAGATTACTCCTAACCCACAACTTTAAACAGACCACATTTATGGTGGCACATATATTGGCATGTCATCACATGAACAGATCATATGCAACGGGCATCAATTCAAAGAATAAATGCCTGTGGCATCACTTAAGTAGACCACATACAGTACACCAGAGTAAAGCCGTCTCCTGTCACTGTCACTAACAAACAGTTACAAGCCATTTATAATGAACACATCACAAAAGGTTTTCTTTAAACCTGACGGCCGCAAAGTCCAAAATCACTACTAACTGTCGACGTATATCAATATAAAAACAAAACAGTTGTTTACGATAGCAGTGGAGTGAATGGGTGAACTGCATGGCGACTTGTGAGACACGCCAGAGGGTGCCACTTTTACGAATTACAACACAATGCAGTAACAATCTTAACCCCCACCTCTGGTGCATAGCTCTGTGTAAGGGTGTAAGCTAGCAGATAATATTACAGGATTATTTATAGGCATTTTTACCAGTCACATATGTGAACCACTGCAGGTAAACATCATTGTTAATGTTTACAACTTAATCCTCACACAATCCATGTCACACTCACCCCCCTCCCCCACCCCCACCCCATGGCTGTACTTCCCTATGCAAATGATATGTGCAAATATCACGCCTTTTTCTACAAGTATACAACAACACAGACACCTGCCAAAAGTACAAATCATATATCGTATAAAAAGAAGCACATGTAAATGGGTATAATTATACAACTGCTATGTGTAGATACATCTACCAAGTCAAGGTTCAAATGAAAGAATCAAGCTTGGAATGTTTAAACAACATGCTGCAACGCTATACACTATGGGGACAGATCTCTAGTTATTGTCTCTTTAAATCCTTATAAAGGGCATAATTCTACAGACTGAATAAGAATGCAGTTTTATACAGTAAATCTTCAGATTTTAGTAAATGTTGTGTCAGCAAACTCCTACATTTGTAGCCTTGTTCCTGGAAAATATGTTCCAAACATATGAGAAAATTAGATTTCTATGAAGAATTAGTATAGATGCAGATGAGAAAACTAGCTGTGATCTGACCCCATATCTTCATCATATCACATTCATATTATTTAATACACATTTTAATGTCTATTAAATATTTCTTCTCTTCAGCATCATTTACAAAATTATTATACATTTCTGCTTCACCTTAAAAACCACAGTAATCAAACAAGCACTATTACGACACATTTACACATCTTAAAATGTACATTTCGCAGAGTTGCATTATCCCCACATTGAGCAGTTGTTAGAAATATATGAAAATATATGCAAGGCACAACTGAATGAAGCGGCCCAGGATCTGTCACTTAACACATCTTGGCACAACACCTAGAACTGGGTAGAGGAATCGTGTTCAAAATAAGTGTAACTGCGCAGTGTGAAACAACATTAAAAGTCTCAACCATCCCAACTCTTACACAGTAAAGTGTGTAAGAGTTGACAGTTCAGTTCCAGAGGTTCACAATATTAACTTACATATGTATACTATATTGGTTGTGCCTAGTGATTGTGCACAAAAATTGTTAATAAACAATTAGTAATAGTTTAATGGAATCAAAAACATGCTATCTTACATTCAGGGCGCTGCCATTTTTAGACTTATGCGCCAGTGACGTGAGCCAATTCGTTTATGTCACTGGTACATTGTTGAAAAAGAAAAGACAAGGATTGGCGGAATCTTCGCTAATAATTGTGATAGTGATATAAACAATCCGCGACGTACTGGATACATCAC
>OZ024865.1:10711508-10721508 GCA_964017155.1 Oasisia sp. SBJ-2009 | reverse complement strand
CAGTGGATTGAGATGGTGAATGATGGAAAAAAGTGTACTAAGCTTACTTCAAAACAGTAAGAAATACTCCTGAAAAATACTGCAAATGTAAAAAGTTACTTGGTCTTAGGGGATACATTCAATAGAACTTCCTGATCTTCCTGCATATTTCTTTTGAACAACATTACATGTGTACCAATACACGTGTATAAGGTACAATAAGTCATGTTATTGCAGTCATGGATTGTACTGTTTGTTGAGTGTTTGTTTAAATAAAACTTTTTGAATTGAATACATCAAACCAAGTATATTTAACGTACCTTCCGACTTTGTTGCCAAGACGGCTATACCAGCCCCAAGCAAAACTACCAAAGAAGATAACATCAGTGTCACTTCAATATCTCATTTGCATATATTTGTACATTATTCAGATTTATTCCACAAAACTTCTGACCAGACGTTTATGTTCTTAGTATGTTTTTTGATAAATTAAAACAACTTAATAGTATTTCTTCAAGTTTATGGGTGTGAAGTGAAAAGAAAGTTATTGAACACGAAGAATACGAATGAGAAACATGGCAAGGAGACACGGAGGTGACGGCATGTGCCACAGAATGTCACTGTTGACACAACAGTGGCTCTCCATGTGTCGCTGTACATTTAACAATGTTTTCTCTAGTTCACGTGATTTTCTATCAAATTATGAATTTAGTGACATAATTACGTTCTCTGTTAGAAACTCACCGATGCCAACAACAAATAGTAGTATTGACATGACAACCACTTTACAGTTCCGTTGTACCTTCGGATGTTTCCACCAACTGAAAACACAAACATGTTACAACTGTAAATGTAAACATGACATTTGCCCAGTGGACAGTTGCCCAGTGAACAGTTGAAAAGTGGACAGTTGCCCAATGAACAGTTGCCCAGTGGACAGTTGCCCAATGAACAGTTGCCCAGTGAACAGTTGTCCAGTGGACAGTTGCCCATCGGACAGCCAAAATACTGTGGCCAAATGAAAGGATAAGCATAAAAACATACATACATATCAGAGATTGGCTATGATCGTTATTATTGTTATATAAAAAGGACTTTTACTTTTACATTAATTAACTTTTTCCAAAAAGTTCCTTCAGCTTAATAATGGATTAAGTTTTCTAGTGTATTTTCATCCTCTTGAACACTATACATACCACAACACGTGACATTCTAAATGTGCATCATTGGAAGTCATTATTAATAACTGGATACGTTTTTGACTTTGAAATAAAGTGTTACTGAATAATACAACAATGTTTTATGAAGAAGTATATATTTTGTGGTTTTACTGAAATGTCCTGCTTCTACAATGTCCCAGCTATACAGAAAGGACGTCCCACTTACAATGTCTTCCTGTAGGTTGTCGAGTCATCTGCAACAATGTAGTGGATTGAGCTGCTTCGTTGAAACCTGCCAAAAAGCAACACTCACTTATCAGTATGCATAGACTAAAAGGTAAGTTCATCTATAGTGCAGTATCCATTCCTTAGGACTGCTCAAAACGCTTTACATGCACTTCCGAGCAGACCAAGACCTGTTCAATCAAACACCATCTCAACTTCTCTGGGAAGCGTCCAGCCATGCTGCAATCAATGCACGAAGGCTGCTTGTACAAGTGTCAACTACTTTCTATAGCCAGGTACTCATTTACACATCAAAGTGAAGTGGAGCAATGTAAAGTGAAAAAACAATGTTTGTAGCAAGAAATAGCAATGAGGTAGCAAGTTTGGCATATTTTGAGCGAGGTGGCTTAGAAAAACAGCGAGGTGGCCCACCTCACGCATCACATAGCAGGGGAAACACTGGGCTAAATCACTCACCTACTAACTCAGTCTTTTGACACGACCCCGATAAATCTTATTAACATGTGGACATAACAGGGGTCAGAAGTGACTCCATAGACCTAAATGTCAACACACTGATAACACAAATCTTCCACTGACTATGAAATAGGTGACACCGTCACCGCCTTTGTTTGGTTCCTCAGATCTTTACTCTTCTATTACCCTAAACCTGCCAAGCAAAATGAAAGATGCGACTAATCCAACCTTTTTTTGAAGGATGCTACAGTTCAGAGACCTTTATTATTTACTACTTATTATAATTTTGTTCAAAGGCTGTGATATCTCAGATGAAAAAAAATTAAAACCTGAAGTATCAGCCAAAAATGAAGCAAGTGGAGCTGATAAATGTGGTACTTTTTTTACTTTTTAAACAGAACCTTTCTGGGCAGAAAAGATCAATCTTACTTACCCATCAGTCTGGAATCCGCCGTCATAAGTCCCTACCTGAAAAAATAACTGTAAGGTTACAATCAGATGATTAATCCTATGCAGATCAGGGTTGGTGATTGAATTTGGGTACAATTGGACAACATTGTTTCTTTAATTTTTAAGACATATTTAACAACAGAGTTTATAGAATGTATTCCTTTGCATCTGGTTAAAAGGTGGTGGAATAGACATTTGAAGAGCAGCGAAGTATGTGGAATTCACAGTTAACACTGAGTGGCCTGAGCCCATCATAACAAACAAGGAACCATTTCTGAACCAGTTGGCACGTGTCATACTAGTCTCGCTTAACCGACTGTCGTTCGGCTGCGGAACTACGCCGAGAAGACAGTCTGGCTACATTAACGGCTTTTGTTTGGATAGCAGCCGTGATCTATAAAATGCTGCCACCTCACGGACACTGCCGTAATATATATTTTTATAAACAACTGCAAATTTGTATTTCTATTTATTTTGTGTTAATATAAGTTGAATTTTTAATAGTTTTTATAATACAGCATTATTTGATCAAAAGATTTCCTTATTTAATTTGTATGCTATCCGTGTCGAGCTAGACAATGCTGCCACCTCACGGATACTGGTTAATCCTGCCGTAATTCTTATTTTATAAACAACGGTAAATTTGAATTTTTACTTACTTTTGTGTTAATATAAGTTCAATGGTGAATACTTTTCATATGATATTATTATCTTGTAAAAGTATATCGTTATTTGAATTTTTATTTCATAGTTGGCCTGAGAGCCAATCAGCGTCTCTACCCTAATCTGGGGTAAGGCTGCCCGGATGTAGAAACTTAAGCCCATATACTGTCCCAGGCGGAGTTGAGGGGGCTTAAAAGTGCTGCCACCTCACGGAGTCTGGGTAACCGAGGCTAGTGTCATACTGGTTCATAATTGATACCGCTCCACCAGTATGTGTTTTCATGTGCACCCACGTGAATAGACATGTTCTACCTGTTGTCACGAGTTTTTAACGAGTTTGACAAGAGTCGTACTGGGTCAGATCTCGTAGTTTCACTGGCACGTGTCATCATTTGAAAAATTTGTGATTTCACAATAAACACATGTCGACACACCAAATTTGTTCACAGAAGCCGGTGAATTCACGTGAATTGAGCCAATTTGACTCATGAATTTACTTACAGAACATGTGAAATCATGGGTCGTTGTCTGCTGGTTGGGCAATTAACCTAGTGTTTGTCTACATGAGTTTTGTTTGGGAACTGGATCTTAGCCTTATTTTATGAGTCTTAGGGATAAATCATTATTCTTACAGGTTCTTACAGGACCTTTTCTGGCTGATTTAGGCATTCCTGCCTCTTGTTCCAGCTCTGTCTTGATCATTGTTATGGGACTGTGCGCAGTAATTATAATGGAACAATACTGTTTACTATCTATGAGAAGTTATTGGCAGCTGTGCTGTAGTCTGTATTTTCAGTTATAACACGGCAGTGATCATTAATTAATCAGCCTTATTTCTATTACTAGCAAACTATTATATTTGGCAGCGTCCCAGTGCCAGTGACAGCTAGATAGTCAATGTTCCCTAAAATGAGTGTGACATGCAACTAGATCTTGGGTTTGTTTATTGCTACCACGAATAACATAAACGTAGGGTTCCCCTGACCGGAAGGGTGGGTCGCCGTAAACAGGGTGCACCAGACAACTGCGTGACAAAAGGAGCAACGATTTGTGTACCCTCGAATTGCCGGAGTCTGCCAGTCGGCCGTGTTCGCTCTCTACGGCGTCCCTAGGGGGGGTTAGCGGAATGTTCTCCGTTGTTGAGCCATAAACCCGCAGAGAGGAGTCATCGTCGTCAAACTGGAACGCATCTTCTATGCTGAACTTATTCCGCCCAGCCATTTTTCGGTGCCCCAACCCACTAGGAAGACCAGGGTCGACACACTTTGTTGTTTTGCATTAATGATTAAAGAATCACCCGAGCGATGGCGTCATGGTCTCTACTTCCGGTCTAGTTTCCCCATCTAGTGGACTGCTGTTTTTCAAAACTGCGGATGAACGCGAAGTAATAAATTGCAATTTAGGATTGCATGCAATAATAATACTAATGCAACTAAATAACCACCTTATAATGCATTGTGTCTTAACTAGAAAAAACGGTAAAGAATGTATCAATATCCTGAAGTTCACTAGGTGTCGCCACCTAATAATAGCGCAGCCAAACTTTCCTGATTCCCAGGTGTCCCACCATGTGGCGCCAGTGTTATGGCGAATGCGGCAGCAAACCTCGTTTCGTGCAAACCCTTCATTTATAATTACTTACAATTCTTGTTAAAAGGAACTAGAACATAAACTCTTTGCACGCCAAAACCATGTGTGTGTAGGAGGCTGTCTACGTGTAGTATAAGGAAATGCCACCTTCATTTCTGGGATTCTGATCAATCAAATAACTGTCTCGACTCTATAGTGAGTGACAACATTAGGCCTATCATCTTTTTTTATTATTTTGTGACACATTGTGATTTTCAACACAGAATACGATTTCGTTACTTTTTGTGAGAATCGAATAAATGGAACAGTCTGTGCAAGGAGTAGTTTATTTAAAAATATATATATACGCTGACATTTTATCTAGATTAGTCGCATAATTTAATGAATTCACACACACACACACACACACACACACACACACACACACACACACACACACACACACACACACACACACACACACACCACACACACACACACACACACACACACACACACACACACACACACACACACACACACACACACACACACACACACACACATACACAATAAAAATACGTCACACTTTTTGGTGCCTTAATCGATAAGTTGGCAGACGATGTTTTCAGGATCTACCGTGGATTTTATGTGTGTGCCTAAAGGTATAACGATATAACGATTTATACGAAGCACACAGCAAAGGCATGCTAGATACGTTTGTTGTGAGGTATAAGAGATCGAAAGAACGCCATAGACAATACTGACGAACGTCAAGACTGAGTGCGCCCGTGGCAAGGCAGGGCAAGGTCGTGCTGTTACTTACTCTGCCAATGTATTTTGTTAGTGCCCAGAATAGTTCGCACTGGCTGTCGCCGGTGGATACGAGAACGGAAAAACTGCGTGTGTAGTTACCTAGACGTTCTGTGGCAGGTTTGACTTTGCGCATAGCGGCCGGGAGTGGGGAAGCCAACAGCTGCCTCGTGGGCCCGGGCCAGTCCCGCTAATAACCAAGCCGTGTAATTATTGAGTGAGAATAGTTCAGAGTTCTCCGTGGTTGAGAGTGCGACTGTTACACACAGAAGTCAGAACAGCTGAAGATAAATTAGTGGTGAACTTAATTGCGCGCTGAGCACACAAGAAACAACACGGCAGCCTCTGTCGGGCGACACGTTGAAGACGGATTACGTCTTGAGATACTTAACTTGGCATTAGTCGTTGGCCAGAAAAGGAAAACACTGAGACGTAGAAGTTACAATGGCTAGTTTGCTATGTGCACCCATGTGTGCACGCGCACGCGCACGCAAACGCGCACGCAAACGCGCACGCAAACGCACACTCACACAAACACATATACGCACGCACGCGCGCGCGCACATACACAAACACACACACACACACAAACACACTCACTCACTCACTCACTCACACACAAGCACGCCCGCACGCACGCACGCACGCACGCACGCACACACACACACACACACACACACACACACACACACACACACACACACACACATACACACACACACGTGAATTGGAGAATCACGTTAATGTCGGTCCCGTCTCAATTTGGGACGTAAAAGAACCACTGAGGACGACAAGCACCACACATGGCACTGACCATCCTCAGTGACTCCTGCGTTAGCCCAAGATTGGGCTGTTTGGAGTAAATAATCTGAGACCTGAGACACTGGAGATGTAATGGAACCAGAAGAAGTAGCCACTAGTTCACGCGACGACGTCATCAGTAAGTTGCTTGCGGTATCTCGGTGATACGAGACAGTGGAGCACCATATGAGTGATTGGTTTTGGTTATATGATTAGTAAATGGCGTTGCGATCGTGTTGACGTCATCAGCAATCAGAATAATGTTCTTTGGCGTTGAAGCACCGAACACCCACAATGTGTGTCCTCAGCGTGTCCCTGGTGGGTGTGCAACACATTTAAAATTCGGTTCGGTTCCTCCTATTGCTCGTGTAGTTTGCCAATACGTCCATAAGATGCGCAGTCATTCATATATATTCACAAGTAGGACTGCAATACAATTTCTTTATATCAGAATCCTTAGCTCGACAACAGCCAAGTTAAAGGTATGATCCAGCCCACCAATTTGCGTTTAATTCGCCTGAAACACTTATTCGCAATTAGAAACTTTCGGCCGTAAGAAATGTTAGCATTACAAACACAAATACGGATACTAAGCAATCGTTATTCACTGCAGAAACTCGCGTCCCTCCATGCCGACACATCTGGCGTTCTTGACAAGTCAAGTCGAGCGACGTTTACTGTAGTCATCAGCTCCGTTTGATTGGGCAATCTTTCCGTTACCATTTGGCAGCTCCGTGGAATTGAACAGACAACGATGTCTCAATCCCACAGTGTAACACCTACCCGGAGGCATGGACTGAGCGTGGTCCTCTACGTGTTTCCCTCTATGTGACTGATCGTTCAACCTGTGATTAATTTCAAGTGTTATATATTGCTTCGTGAAGCGCTTTCACTAGACAAAATATGACAAACATGTGAGCGATGAAGCAATCATAAGATTAATAGTTACAATGCAAGCTAAGCATTTCTGTCTTCACAAGGAGCAACGACCTCGTGTGTAGGTGTCTTTCCTGTTAGTTATAGGGTTCATTTCCAGGTGAAGACTCATATATTATAGATCTGACCTTTACACCCTACACGGGCCTTTTCATCGTAGGCTTTACGCTTTAAGTTCGAAACATTGTTTGAGTACATATAATGACAATAATTATTCAAAACATTAATATAATATTATTCAGCATTTGAACTTATCATCCATGCCAAGTGACAGAGTCTTTACAGTTTGAAAGGTCGTGAACGTACCGATAAGAGTTTTCACATTTAATTAATGAAAGGCATTTAATACATAATGCAGAGTTACACAAATTAAATGATAAAGTATTCTTTGTTTCATATGCCAACACATTACGCATAATAATATTTTATATATTTATATATATATATATATATATATATATATATATATATATATATATATATATATATATATATATATATACATATATATATATATATATATATATATATATATATATATATACATATATACATATATATATATATATATATATATATATATATATATATATATATATATATATTTGTATATATATATATATATATATATATAATATTATTATGCGTAATGTGTTGTCATATGAAACAAAGAATACTTTATCATTTAATTTGTGTAACTCTGCATTATGTATTAAATGTGTGTGACTGTGTGTGTGTGTGTGTGTGTGTGTGTGTGTGTGTGTGTGTGTGTGTGTGTGTGTGTGTGTGTGTGTGTGTGTGTGTGTGTGTGTGTGTGTGTGTGTGTGTGTGTGTGTGTGTGTGTGTGTGTGTGTGTGTGTGTGTGTGTGTGTGTGTGTGTGTGTGTGTGTGTGTGTGTGTGTGTGTGTGTGTGTGTGTGTGTGTGTGTGTGTGTGTGTGTGTGTGTGTGACTGTGTGTGTGACTGTGTGTGTGACTGTGTGTGTGACTGTGTGTGTGCGTGACTGAGTGTATGTGCGTATATATATATATATATATATATATATATATATATATATATATATATATACGCACATACACACAGTCACACACAGTCACACACACAGTCACACACACAGTCACAGTGACTGTGTGTGTGCGTGACTGAGTGTATGTGCGTATATATATATATATATATATATATATATATATATATATATATATATATATATATATATATATATATATATATATACGCACATACACACAGTCACACACAGTCACACACACAGTCACACACACAGTCACACACACACACACACACACACACACACACACACACGCGCGCGCGCGCGCGCACACACAGTCACACACACATAGTCACACACACACATATACACACTTGCACGCACACACGCACGCACGCACGCACACACGCGCACGCACGCACGCACGCACACACGCGCACGCACGCACGCACGCACACACACACACACACACACACACACACACACACCAACTGCGTACATGTTAGCAGTGTGAATATGTTTTGAAGCAACATTTATAAATATCCAAGGAGAGTTTACGTAGAAGAACATTAATTGTTGAATGTCCGATAGACGAGTGGGCGATGTCGTTACCTACGACGCAGCGTACATCTAAAGGTACGGTCAGTGTTGGCTAACACTTCACATTGTTAAATTCGAATGTTGAAAGCAATTTGGTTGAACAGACCA
Source organism: Oasisia sp. SBJ-2009 (assembly GCA_964017155.1). Classification (NCBI taxonomy): domain Eukaryota; kingdom Metazoa; phylum Annelida; class Polychaeta; order Sabellida; family Siboglinidae; genus Oasisia; species Oasisia sp. SBJ-2009. Next base: position 10,712,722 of record OZ024865.1, on the reverse strand, counting down.
GATTGCCTATATATAGTGTGAACACACGATTGAAAGCGTTGAATTCAACGGTTGCTTTAGACGCCGAAAGCATTATAGGACATGTTCTGTTTTTCAAGATTGCTTTCACCAGCCTCATTTCGTATTGAACAGACACAGTACTTTCTAATGGCGGCGCTAAATCTGCTCTTACTCAAGTCTAAACATAGCTGAAACAGCAGGATTCATCGACTGTTTTAAGCAATTAGCAAGTTTGTGGAATATAGCACACCGAATGTAAACTACAGGAACTTATCATTCTCAATGCATCCATCTCTGAAGTCTGTTTTATTTTAAGGAAGCTCTCGGCACAAGTCATGACCGCCACTCCCAAGACAAGGTCAAGGCCAATCAAGCAGGCAAACTTTGTATCCAATATAGAACGAATGGCAGAATGCGTGACCCTCTGACATGGTTCTGTTCTATCGCTCTACCTGTCCATTTATTAGTAATAATCACTCGCCGTAATCATCACGTAGTCCATGTCACTTGGCGTGTGGCAATGGCGATGAAGACATGTGCCTCTCCTGTGTTAATGTGTTAATGGCGACGGAAGGTAAATATCCCACACATGGCGTAGAGGAGTTACCTTTCTAAACAAAACACGATCTTTTGCGGTGTGGTTGTTTTATACCATTGCGCCCTACAGGCGGCCAGAGCCACCCGTCTAGATGTCACGGTACGGTACTAGGTACAAGGTACTAGGCCCTAGTATTAATTGAACAACCTACACGATGGCGGCCACACAAAGGAAGGTACAACTATAAGGTAATGGAATAACGCGTTAGCCAGTTAACCGTCCAATCAACCAATCGATCAATTATAGCCGATTGGCGATTCGTCGAACGAACCAACCAATGAATCGGTACACGAGCGAAATAACCAACAAGCAAATTAACACATAAAGTAACTAAGCAAGTATAGTTGTATAGAAGATAATTTCTCGTGTATATAGGGTCATAATAAAAACTCGTCCATACATGCCAGTTTATTTACGCACACGCACGCATATATGTTTAATGTTTAGGTTATTAGCCTTGTACGGCGCTTTGACCCTTTTTGGGGAAATTGCGCTTTATAAAATATATATAATTATTATTATTGCACACACACACGCACACACGCACACGCACACGCACACGCACACGCACACGCACACGCACACGCACACGCACACGCACACGCACACGCACACG
>OZ024865.1:10704008-10706508 GCA_964017155.1 Oasisia sp. SBJ-2009 | reverse complement strand
TCTTTCGCACACGAAAGTAACTACTACAGCGGAAACCTGTAGAGCGCAAACTCACCTAGAAGATGGGAATTATTATGCAATTCAGTATTATTTTTTTTAAATGTGCGTATTGCAGTAATTTTTACTTTGAATAGAAGTATAATATATATATATATATATATATATATATATATATATATATATATATATATATATATATATATATATATATATATATATGTCTGTGTGTCACTATATCCAACACAACACTAGATCGTCACGTAAACATGACAGTGAGTTCTTGCAAATTAGATACTCTCCAAATATATTTGGAAACAGCTTCTTCCCAACCACAATTAAAGAATGGAATCCCCCCAAACACTGTCTTAAGTCAATCATTAAACTTATTTAAAAATAATTTAATCCAACATTTTAGCAATTAAGTCAGACGACCCACCATACGCACTGGCGTGATGTGTCCCTGGGACATTTTGCCAGTTATAAATGTAGTTACAGATAGAAGGTACACGCTTGCGGATAACGAGGTGCTTGTGTAACTCGTTCTTTGAAGTAACGCTCAAAACAGAGCGGAAACGTGCCCCATAACTAAAAAATAATTACCTTTGTATTTTATTTAATACATCTCCAGTTGGTAACTTAGATCCGATGCTAATGGTTCACGAAAGAGCGAATGAACCTAACGCAGAGCCGAGACGGGACAACCTTAGCGCTTGGGTGGAGACTGGAGACGCAACCGTATTGTCCCAACGATAACGTCGGTCTATTAATACGGCTCCTGGCTGCCTTCCACCAGCAAACAGCGCCGTTTCCTCGCATTGGCTTCCCGTACGACTGTTCGACGATATTTGTTCCGTCGTCCTTGGTGAGTGACGTAACTTGCCCGTCCTTCCTCCCTGTGTGCCCTATCAGTGCCGTGGAGGAAGTGCGCACGGAGGGAGGGAAATAGCCACCGTCGACGGCTGGCGGTCTGCTATGGTCTGTCCGTGGCTAAAACTGGCGACGCTGACGTAAAACGGCTGACCACGAGTGGAAGCTGGTATTTCATAATGGGGAACGAGCTAGGAACTTGCGCTTGGCGAAGTGTGAACTGGAAACGATTTCATTGACTTGAACTGCCACAGTTTTATCGCTGGTTTAGGTCCCTTCGGTGTGTTCGCTTCCTTTGTAGCTGTGCATTTGGTTATAATGTAGATGTTACATTTTATTGATGATAGGATAATAGTCAAAAGAATTTGTGTGTGAACTGTTAGCATGTGGACCATGACAACTTTCAAACTGTAACCTAACTTCTTTATACCGCCCGGCCTGGCCTCTCTTTCCCGGTGGGAAGAGAAGTGTATAGACCACGCCTTCGTGAGAACAATTGGGCGATACCCACCCGGGATACGCTCCAGTAATGTATGGGCAGGGAGAATGTTCTCAGTTTGGGGAAGGAGAGAGTAGATGTGAAAGGAGTTGAGAGCAGTTTGGGGAAGGAGAGAGTAGATGTGAAAGGAGTTGAGAGAGAGGGAGAGAGCAGAGAGAGAGCGAGAGAGAGAGAGACCAAGACGGCGACGGCGACGGCGACGGCGACGGCGACGGCGACGGCGACGGCGACGGCGACGGCGACGGCGACGGCGACGGCGACGGCGACGGCGACGGCGACGGCGACGGCGACGGCGACGGCGACGGCGACGGCGACGGCGACGGCGACGGCGACGGCGACGGCGACGGCGACGGCGACGGCGACGGCGACGGCGACGGCGACGGCGACGGCGACGGCGACGGCGACGGCGACGGCGACGGCGACGGCGACGGCGACGGCGACGGCGACGGCGACGGCGACGGCGACGGCGACGGCGACGGCGACGGCGACGGCGACGGCGACGACTAAAACATCAACTAAACAATAAGTTGTAAGATCGGTTGAGCTTGCCAGAGTTCTATCCATCTATCACCTGGAATAAGCATTAGTATGTTATACAATAACCGTGTGACGCCGCCGAAACTCACAGGCTGGAGCAGAAGCCTTACAAGGCCGTTACAAAACGACACTTGAAAGCGGCGGAATCCTGATTAGATACCGTGGAAGACAAGACTGGGCCCGCGGTCGACGGCGCTAGGGCTGAGTCTACAACAAGGGAGTCGGGAGAGAACGTCGTCTGAGATATCCTCACTGCCGCCGTGCATGCTCTAGAGCCATTATCTTCTCCTCCGCCGGTGAAAGCGGCACGACCGTGATTGACTGGTCCCTCACATCACAGACGCTCACACAGTCGGACCACTACTGCAACGATACGTTATCATCACAACGACGCAGTATCCAAATGAGAGAGATGTCCTCAATAATAGGGCATGATAATAATGTTTAACAAATCTATCTACCGAATTTCCAATCTACAGGCATACAAATACGCAATTGCACGCACACAACCTTGTACGTTTAATTTGCTTGTATATCGGTGTAATACGGATAAGGCAAAAAGAATAATAGTAATAATTATTATCAATTTAGTAAAAG
>OZ024865.1:10564008-10699008 GCA_964017155.1 Oasisia sp. SBJ-2009 | reverse complement strand
CTTGGAATACTCTTTCTTCTGGAGTGGCAAACCCGAAGGAGAAAGAAGGGAGGCCGGAGTGGGCTTTGCTATCAAAAAGGATATCATCACAAAGCTGACAGAAATGCCACGGCCAGTAAGTGACAGAATCATGACGATGAGACTACCTCTGAGCAAGGACAACTTTGCTACAATTATCAACGTGTATGCTCCGACAATGACAAACCCAGACGAAAACAAGGAGGCCTTCTACAACCAGCTCACAAGTGTGCTCAGGGGCATCCCTCATACCGATAAGCTACTGCTGATAGGAGACTTCAATGCGAGGATAGGAAGAGACAATGACAAGTGGCCCTTGGTCATGGGCAAACATGGGATTGGGAAATGCAACTCCAATGGCGAACTTCTACTGGCTCTGTGCTCTGAGTTCGAACTGATAGTGACGAACACCATGTTCAAGCAGAAGGATGAACGCAAGACCACCTGGATGCATCCTCGTTCCAAACACTGGCATATGATCGACTTCATCATCACGAGGTGTCGGGATAAGATGGACATCCACAGCACCCGAGCCATGCGTGGAGCAAACTGCTGGACCGATCACCAGATGCTGAGATCAAAAGTGGCTTTCAGAATACGACAAAAGCACAACAGGCAAGGGACAAATAAGCCGACCAAGCTCAACACTGCAAAACTAAGTACCATCAGCCATAGGGAGAGTTTTGAGCAGGAGATGGACAGTGCTCTCGCCCATTGGGAGGAGAAGGAAAACTCAACACCAGACGAGGAATGGGCAGCTCTGCAGCAGGTTGTGTACAACACAGCCAAGACATATCTTGGCAAGCCGGACAGAAAACACCAGGACTGGTTCGACCCCAACGACCAGGAGCTACAGACTCTTATGAGCAGAAGAGATCAAGCCCACCAGAGAGTGTTGCAAACCAGGAGTACTAGATCCACCACTGCAGCATACAAAGATGCCTGCAGACTGCTACAAAAACACACCCGTGCACTGAAGTCGGACTGGTGGGAAAGGAAAGCAGTGGAGCTGCAGAGAGCTGCCGACAGTAACAACATGAAGGGCTTCTACAATGGACTGAAGGAAGTGTGGGGACCCAAAAAGAAGGGACCTGTTCAACTAAAATCAACAGACGGAATGGAAACCTTCTCTGACAGCAAGAGAGTTGTGGCAAGATGGAGTGAACACTTCCAGAAGCTACTCAACGTCCCTGGCGACATAGATCACGAAGCTCTGGACAACATCCCGCAGCGCATTACCAAGACAAGCCTTGATGAGATTCCAACTATGGATGAGATGGCTAGAGCAATCGCCAGCCTGAAAGATGGCAAAGCACCTGGAGGAGATGGAATTCCTGCAGAAGTATGGAAGCATGGAGGAGACAATCTGTTCAGCAGACTGCACCAACTAATCACCAATGCCTGGGAGATGGGTTCTGTACCACAAGCATGGAAGGATGCAAGCATTATAACCATCTACAAGAAAGGTGATCGAACAGACTGTGGGAACTATAGAGGAATCTCTCTTCTTTCCATAGCAGGCAAGATCTTCGCCAGGATCCTCCTCAACAGACTATCTACCCACCTAACACCAGAGGTAGTTCCGGAGACACAATGTGGCTTCAGAGGTAACCGGAGCACCGTGGATATGATATTTTGTCTCCGACAACTACAAGAAAAGTGCATTGAGCAGGACCGACCACTGTACATGGTATTTGTCGACTTCAGTAAGGCGTTCGATACAGTTGGGAGGACCGGACTATGGCAGCTACTGAAGAAGTATGGCTGCCCAGAGAAGTTCACAACAATGATCGAGGCACTACATACCGGAATGATGGCGACTGTTAATGTTGGAGGGGAAGTCTCGGAATCGTTCAGGGTCACAAATGGGGTCAAGCAAGGCTGTGTACTGGCGCCCACGCTCTTTTCCATCTTCCTATCAGCAATGCTCGACAATGCTTTCCGAGACATGGGGGATGGCATCTACATACAGTCCAGACAGAGCGCTGACCTATTCAATGTCGCACACTTCAGAGCGAAGACCAAGACTACACGGATACTGATGAGGGAGCTGCTATTCGCAGATGACAGTGCACTGGTTGCACACTCTGCTGAAGAGATCCAGAAAATAGTGGATGCTTTTTCCAATGCGTCAAAGAAGTTCGGCCTGAAGATTAACATCAAGAAGACCGAGGTGCTGTACCAACCCAACTCTACAAGAACCCGAGAGGAGGATATCATGGTTGATGGAAACAAGCTGAACTCTGTTATGGAATTCACCTACCTCGGAAGCACTATATCAAGTGACGGATGCATTGACGATGAAATACAGAGGAGGATGGCCAAGGTTAGTGCATCTTTCGGCCGACTACGCCAGAGACTCTGGAACAACCACCATGTGTCCATGCGGGTTAAAGGCAAGATATACCGTGCAATTGTGCTGTCCACCCTCCTATACGGAGCCGAGGCCTGGACAGTGTACAGACGACAGGTGAAAAAGTTGCATGCCTTCATGATGCGACATCTGCGTTCGATCATGAGGATAACCTGGATGGACAAAGTGACAAACAAGGAAATACTCGAACGGACAGGGCTGCCATCTATGGAAGATCTTCTGATCAGAAAGAATCTCCGGTGGACTGGACACCTCATGAGGATGTCATCAGACAGGCTACCGAAGCAGGTTCTCTACTCCCAACTGTCTTCTGGTCACAGAAAGAGAGGGCGCCCTCGTCTCCGGTTCAAAGATACCATCAAGAGAAACCTGAAGCTGAGAGACATAAAGATCGACTCCTGGACATCACTCTCACAGCAGAGAGACAAATGGAGAGCAAGAGTCAAGTGATGGAAGCAGTCTTTGTCGCTTCGCGACCGACAGCATGATGATGATGATGTGTGTGTGTGTGTGTGTGTGTGTGTGTGTGTGTGTGTGTGTGTGTGTGTGTGTGTATGTGTGTATGTGTGTATGTGTGTATGTGTGTATGTGTGTATGTGTGTATGTGTGTATGTGTGTATGTGTGTATGTGTGTATGTGTGTATGTGTGTATGTGTGTATGTGTGTATGTGTGTATGTGTGTATGTGTGTATGTGTGTATGTGTGTATGTGTGTATGTGTGTATGTGTGTATGTGTGTATGTGTGTATGTGTGTATGTGTGTATGTGTGTATGTGTGTATGTGTGTATGTGTGTATGTGTGTATGTGTGTATGTGTGTATGTGTGTCTGTGTGTGTGTGTGTGTGTGTGTGTGTGTGTGTGTGTGTGTGTGTGTGTGTGTGTGTGTGTGTGTATGTGTGTATGTGTGTATGTGTGTATGTGTGTATGTGTGTATGGGTGCATGTATGAATGCATGCATGCATGCATGCATGCATGCATGCATGCATGTATATTATGTCACAGGCTACAAGATAATTGTCTTTAAATCGTCTCAAAGGAGTGTGTCTCGTGGGAACTTTGGGCATTCATATGGAAATGGCAGCTTTCTGTCGTTAGTTTGTACTTCCGGGTTGATAGTAATTACACCTGGTCGAGACCAGCTAGACAAAGGCCATGCAAGAACCTGACCGTCACGGTTGAGTTGGCACGGCACAAGGTGTACAGTGTGACCCAATTCAAACAAAGTGACCATGGACCGGTTCAAGGATAGATACTACACAGGTCCACTCCTACTTAATACCCCACGGTTACTGAGGCGTGCACCGATAAGACTACTGAATACACCGTGCAAGCAGCATGATACCCACCATTATGTTTTATGATTGATCATAACTCGATACCTGAGTGGCGCGTGAGTAGTGTACGTGACGCTGCAACTAGTGTACGTTAACCGTACGGCCTACTAGGCAATGCTGTCCAATGCTGTCCGGTTAAAAATAGAAATCGTATGCAATGAATAATATATTACTCCTATCAGTTGGCGCGTGTCCAGTGTATTATATAACAATTGTCATAATTAAACGAATATGTTCTTTGTGTAACACAATCGTTAATTACAGTGTAGTCTGTCAATTGTAATTTTTCCAAAGGATATGTGATAAAATTTCAATTGATGTGGGCTCTGCACAAACGTCAATGTAGACAGACTGTAGGTGTTACGTAAGAAGAGTTACTACTTATTTTTAAAATAGTTAACTTAATGCAATGTTGACTCTATATGCATCTATGTGGCCAACACTGTCACGTCTACCGTAGGCCTAAAACCTCTAGAGGTCTACCCCTATTGGCAGTATTGCCTGCTCATTATGATTATCTCAATATCTGTCAGTCACATAACACATCGCTTCTTTAGCAGTTCTACTTGTCTGATACAACACGCATTCGCAGCGTGCCCTCTGCGTTAAATGAAGGACTCGTTAAATGAATGTAATCAAGCACCGAAACCAGACGGGTCCAAATTATCTCGCCAATCTTGTGAGCTCAGATGTACCCGCTGGTGGCGTTGCAAAGACGCTAGCAGTTGTGATAGACGTCTGATGAGTGGAATCCCAGAATAACATTTACATTGACGTCATTTGCTTCGTGGACGACATAAGTCACGTGATGCGGTTAAAACCAATGAAATAGCTACACATTGAGGTCCGCGTGGTACTATAGGATATCTGGACTATGACCATTATTGATATGAGGGGTTGATTATTTCTCATCTCTGGTTTGGATAATCATTTTGTAGAATCGTACACAATTATATATCGTGCAACGTATGTGTATTCTATTAAATACATTTATGATTGCAATCATGAATAAAAAGTAATGATACCTCGAGGCAAGTATAAAAGGAGAACAATCCCTCTCCCCTACAACAATCCAAGCTGCCTGATTACTAGAGACGATCCCAAAACGTTCATGCTCTCTTCTTGCACTGGCGGTGCATTATGTGTGGATGTTGTCAAAACTGGTGGAATCAGCTGGAATTACATAGTTTCTACCTTTGATTTTTCGAACCAGTCCATCCTGGTCCCATCCACAGAGGGTCGGTTGCCCGAAAGGGTGTAGAAACAGCATCAGAGCAATATATTACTGACAGTTTTGCGCTGAATTAGCCGCAAAAATGGAAGACTCGCACACGAAATCCGTGCCCGAAGTGCTTCACTACTTCAAAACAGACGAAGCTACTGGACTTAGCGATGACCAAGTGAAGGAAGCTTTGGGGAAATATGGTCTAAATGGTAAGTCCTGCACCCGGTTTTAAAACCAATGGGCATAGTTTCGCCTGGATGATTAATTGTTACGAAATCATGCATTTCGGATTTTTCGCCAAACACGGCCGAGCTGTCGAAGCTGAACGCTTTCATTCGTCGACCTTGAGTGTTTCACATCCTGTAGTGTCCCTACACGTGAATTGTGTCATAGGAATTCGTGTTGGTTTGTTTATGACACGACTGATATTGACATATTTCTGCAGCTATTACGACCTCTTTCGTAGGACGCTAGTTAAAGCGTACCGATCGAATACACAAAATCATTGAAAATGTGATTGGCTGTCGCTAACTTGACATGTCATCGTTGTTTGTTGACTGAACGGAAGCCACGTTTCACGTGGCACAACCTACGCTTCAAGTCTATGTACAGGACACAGGCATCCTTTTCAGGGATAATAATTTATGAATTATGTAGAACATAACGGTGCAATTTGTGAGTTCTCATAATTTATTAATGTAGGGTTAAACCAGTCAATTCTTAAAAATAACGAAGTGACAGATCACAGTCCGGAGTGATTCTAACATTATATCCAAGTTTAGGGTATGCACCCAAGAACACACATGTCCTCACTCAGGCTTGGGTAGTAAATTGGAAATTCTCAATGGTATAAATAAAAATACGAAGGCCAGAAAATACGAAGGCCAGAAATATAAGCCACACCATAAAGGAAGTGATATTAAACCAGGAGGAATATTGAAGAAACATTATTAATATTTGAAAAACCAAAAATAGTATGGTCATGGAGATATTATATAGAATATAAAAATGGCTATAAATGGGTGAACCTGCAATGAAGAAAGCGTGTTGTAAACACAATGCGTACTGCATTCTCTTCTGTGCATTATTGATTGAGTGTTATAAACATGGTAGAACTCATCGCCAGAACATGCTCTCTTCAGTTGTAGCTGGGCTGCTAGCTTAGGATAGTTAACGCCTTATTGTCTGGAATGTGTTGACATGTGATGGCAATCTGAACTGAAGATATATTTGGGCGTTGGCATAAGAGGCAGTATGGCCTAAGTGCCAAAAGATTACCTGTAAAATCAAGGTGCATTCAATATTTATATAAATGCACTTGTAAACATGCTTTAACGAGTTCAATCCAAACAAAATCTTACACAAGAAATAAGAAGAATTAACATTTCAACTGGGCAAACCCTTTGTACTGATGTAGATGTCTACAAAACATGCCATTTACATTAAGTCTGCCAACACTATACTATTTAAAGTTAGTTGGGATATTTATAATACAGTTTTGCTCGATGGAACTTAAGACATAAATGTGAAGCCTTAGAAAATGCTAAAAAAAAATTACTGAGACATTTCTAATGCATGCTGGTAGCGGCAAATAATTTTGTATGACTTCTACATTTAGCATAGAAAGTATTCATGCTTTAGAAACTTTGTCATTATTATGTTCTAACAACTGAACTCGATCATCTAGGCAGAAATGCAACATGGCGAGTTCTCCAAAGATTAGAGTGTTATTAGGATGTAGATATTTCAAAGTGTTGCCTACATGGTTCATTGGGGTACACACACACTTGAGTGGCCTGGCTGTCAGAATGCATGCAGCCTCCACACGTGGGCAAGACACAGCTGCTGGGCATCTATAGTGCGCATGCATTCTGTGGGTAATTACCAGAATCTGCCTGGTGGCCAGTTCTTCTACCTGGCTCCACAAATAACTGCTTCTACTGCTGTTTTGACAGCAGGACCTATCTGAATCAAGAATAGCAAGCCAAACCCCAGCCTTGCAGTCTATCAGCCATGTGTTTGTGTTACGTAAGGTGGTTACCTTTCGTAACCGTGGCAATGCCCTTCTTGATAAAGTTATCTTGCGGAAACCACAAATGCTAGAAATATCAGCTTCAGCGTTTGGGTACCTGTGATTGTAGTTGAACAGAAATATTTATTTAATACGATGGCGATAAATCATATTATTTATTTGTACAATAGTTGATACTAAGTACTGTGCACATGAGGTACCATTTGTCACATCTCATTACTGCTGTATTAATGTGCAATTCTGATATGTTTTCACAATTGTTGCTCTTTTTCTGTTTCAGAGCTGCCAGCAGAGGAAGGTATGTACAATGTTACTTTGAGTTGATTTATAATTATAAAATCATCATGTAAATTTTGTCAGCAATTCTGAACTAGTTATTTAAGTCCCGTTTAACATCAGTATTGTCAGAGACTAATTTACCTGTTGCAACTATATCCTTATGAAACAAAGAGGGAAAGCTCAAATCTGTCAGTCTGGAGTTCTAGCAGCCAAGTGCTTCCAGATAATGCTGCACTCTGGTGGATACTGCTGAAGCATCTGGTGAACTTAGAGATTATTACACTTTGTATCCACACTGTTTGCACAGCCGACACTTGTACAGCAGAATCCAAGAAACCCTTGAAAAGATTTGTGTGGGCGGTTGGTGAAGTTTGTGTTACATGTGAGACAAAGCTGTTGAATGTTGGTATCAAAAAATATTTTCATATATATATATATATTAGAAAATCTGTATCCATTTTCTGAAACCAACGTTCAACAGCTTTGTCTCACATGTAACACAAACCGCCCACACAAACACACATATATATATATGTGGTGTTTCTGAACAAAAAAATCAGGTGAAGTATAAACACAACTGGACACTCTTAGTGCCATCGCACGCACGCACGCACGCACGCACGCACGCACGCACGCACGCACGCACACACACACACACACACACACAAAAGGCAGAACAGTGTAAACATGGACAATTGCGATGTATTTCATTAAGTTGATCCCATGTTAGACCGTAAGCATAATTAAAACTGCAGTATTTATCAAATAACATTTCCTGGCAGACAGAGCCATCTTGATTTGAGGAACTGACTTGACATACATAAGCAACTAATAACTATTGCTTTGCGTTAGACGATATTAAATATGTTTTACCGCAATGACTGTATTTGACATTCAGAAATGAAGATGTACTACTTAATTTAGTTACACACAGGTGGGTTTACAGAAATAATTATATTTACTACCGAGGCACAGTAATCCAATTGTCATCATCCCACTAGTGTTAATGGGAGAGTGATAATAGGGGATTTAGCATAGGCTAAGCTTGTTAATATATACTTGTGTATGTGATATGGACCATTTACCAATTTACAAGATTGGATTTGTTTTGTTAACTTTGTTAACTATCTTGAATGATATATATCCATTTTCTGGTTATGTTGGCAAATTAATGAATAACTGTTTGCACAGGAATGTTATCTTGGCCAGTGCAGGCCCCGTTCACGATGCATGGGCCTGATACATGCCTCACATATTGTTAGACTGTAGTACTGCTCCTTAGTCAATACATGGTAGCAATGTGTGGGTAGTTAATCTTGACACTGAAAGTGTGCAAGAAATTATCAGGGCCAGAGGCAGAGGCCATATCACAATCGAACAGTGTGTTCTGGTGCAGAATGATAGGAAATGTCAATTCTGGCCAGAAATGCATGACGAAATTGATTCATTTCTTGCAGTATGAGCAGCCTTGTTTGATACTGATTCTACAGTAAGCCTTCCCAGTCACAACTGAAGTTTTGATTAAAATACACTTCTCAACTTTCAGCAGTATGAAGGAATCATATTAAAAAAAAATTATTACTCCAGTTTCTCTTGAGTTAGCACTACAGTTATTCATTATGCCATCATTAATCAGTAAATAATAACTAAATCTTTCAAATTACTTACCTTTTTTACATGAGTTAGTTATTCACTGGTTGGTAGGTTATCATTCACACAAGAAAGCTTAATTTCACACTCTTCTGTTGTAGGAAAATCTCTGTGGGAACTCGTACTAGAACAGTTCGACGATCTTCTAGTCAAGATTTTATTACTAGCAGCCGTTATATCCTTCGTGAGTATACTATCTTTATTTCTTGCAATGCTCTTTTCATATTGTCATCAACTGGTTGGCGTGTGTGTATATGTGTGAGTGTGTATGTGTGTACTTATGATGTACACAGTATACCTATACTGAGTAACAGAGACCTTTACAGAGTTGTCTTTCGTAGCTGCAAGTTGCTTCTGAGCCAGCCAGCAAATGTGTGGGTGTATTTCTCAGGTTGCATATTACAGAGAAAAATGTACATTCATCAGCAGGTCTCCTATTATTTTCCAAAGGAAACATCACACTACTAAAAACAGCCATTAATTAATTAAGTTACAAAACATTGCAATAGTCTTGTAATTTTTTGGATTTCACCAATTATACACTTTATTAAAATATATCATTTGTGAAAATCGGTGGCCCGAATTAGCCTGGCAGCTTCTAAACAGGATGTCAGCCAACAGGCCAGTATTCAATGCAGTGTAGGATGTGTTTGTGGCCAGACTGTCTTGTCTGTGTGTCCGTCCTTTTGGACAACTGGCTAGGTGTGTGTATGTATGTGTGTGTTTTATGTTTCTTGTATTGTTCATTGCATTATGTGTACCAGATCTGTATGTACATATTTATTATTTACTAAATAAATTCAGATAGTTTTTGGTACATTTACCCACTGTTTTTGTATCTGTGACTGTTTGTATGCTGGTGTGCATACGAATGCATACATTTCTGTCTTGTGCTGTCTTTGTACATTTTCATTTAGTGTCGAGTCATTCCCCTAATTGCCAGGGGTATGCAATATGTCGTGTGCATGTTTGCATGTGCCTGCAGACACATCTAGTAGTACTGGTGCACTCAAGTGTACCTGTAGTGGAGTGGTGTTTCACACTAGGGGTATAATTGAATGACTCCAGTCAGAGTCATGCATCTCACCTTCTGCAGATGTTCCCATAAACTGTCTCTCTCGCATACCCACAGTGACATAGAGCCATGCCCCCTGGTCCAACTTCTAGGATTACCTTTCCTAGAAATATATAATGTAAATTATCCGACCCGGTGCTGTAAAGATGACTTCTGTGAGTTTCCGTTTGACATATAACGTCTCACGATTCTGCAATTATATTTGTTTTATCACTGATGATCTGGTCCAGTTTTCTCAGGATTAGACACATTAGTGGAAGTCTGTTATTATTAATATTGATTTTACTCAGTGATTTGAATGTGTTTTTGCTGAATGGTAACATTGCACTTGCCGATCTGAGCATTGCTAAATGTTCGAGCTGAATAAATGTTTGGTGAGGAAGAACAGATTGTTTGCAGATTTAAAACAACCTGGAGTACAATGTTAGTAGCTTCTCATTTTGATTAAATAAAATTTTATTAGATCATACAATCTGAGTGAGTTATTGAAACCATAATCATCATTATTATTTGCAGTAAATGTTTATCTATATTTTACTGCTTTTGGCAATTCATATAATTTTACTTCCTAGTTGTAGTAGCCGAATTACTAGACATGCTGTCTGTATAGTATATTGTGTTGCAGTTTACAATCTGGCTTTTGTGTACCTATTGAATAAGTTATTAATTTTAAGTACTAAGCTTGAGCACCTGCCAAGGCCACTGATTATAGGATACATTATCAGCACAATAAGATACTTGTGTCAAAATATAATGTATTCCACCTTGTAAATTATACATAATCATAGATCAAAGGATGTCTTTCATGGAAAGATATACCTGATTGGTCAAGACTTAAGAGGCACACAGATAAATGTTGCATACTTACTAGGCTAATCCAATGTTTTATGTAAGGACCTAATCATATAATCATAGCTGAAAGCATGTTATTAACTAATTCAATTAAAGTACACTAACATTCGAAGACAGAAAGCCACGGCAGTCTATGCATGGATTGACAGCTTTGTGCATAAGTATCTAAACAGTTAATGACAAACCATGTTTCCTGGTGTCTCAAAAGTAGGTAACAGTTACTGGTCAACAGAATAAATTTCTAATTGGTTGATATGGCTAATCAGACAAAGATGAAATCCACAGTTGCACAACTTGGAAACAATATAATTTAACAATACACAAGGCTGTTGTTGTAGTATCACATTGTGTCCTGTAGTTCTTTCACCTTCATTTCTTCACCTTCCTACGTTTTGGGGAACAGACTTCTCCTATCAGCACAAATGCCTGCCTGGTGCCTAGTGCCTACCCAGCACGTGCATGGAAATGTACAGCTTGGCATAGGCTGTCTAGCTCAGTGTGTCTATCAGGTGCAGTAAATATAACTGTTCATGTCACGGTTCGTGTTCGCCCGGTGCAGTGGTTTCCTCACCCGAGATAGGGCCACTGTAAAGTGCTGTGCAGTTATTTTAGCCTTTGAGCAGCATCAAAGCTCGCAGATAAATCACCGGCCGTGTAGCTCTTGAGAGCAGGAAGGATCATTTCATGGAACGCTAATCGGGAGGGCTTCCATTGGTGCGTGGCACCATTTACATGGAGCCATGGTTTGCAGGCATTCGATTTGTTCACTACTGAAACGGAACTGTGTTCAAGTTATGAATAACCCTGTAATGTCATTGGTACAAATGCGCATATGTGTATGATATCACGTACATATGCTTACGAATGTTTCTAACTTATGTTGTACACTGTAGTTGTACACTGAACGTTGATTAGACCCATCTTTTGTCTCCATGTCGCAATCTCTCATTGGTATTTGCAAAGATCCATCCAGAAGTGCTTCAGCATTTACCAAGAATTGTAGCAATGTTGCGTAGACACATTGCTACAAGTCCCTCTATGGAGACATCATTTATTTGCTACTTAGGTTTTCTTTCAAAATGTAAATAAGTTTATTACAAAATTTAACCTGCAAGTTTATTTGTATCATTTAAGAGCTATTATCAGGATATCTGTTTAGTAGTTAGTCAATATTCTCTATACTCTGCTTTTGCAGTGCTAATGGTTCTTTTGAGATTCACTGCTATAAATAATTTGAGTCGATAGATGAACCAGTGTGTTGCCGGGAGTGTTTTTAGACTTTTGGTTAATTGAGTTCTCTTCCATAGAGGCAGCTGTAGTACTTACTGCTTCTAATGTTGGTTTTACTAACTAATTAACTTTTTTTACATAAAGTATAGCAAAAACTGGATTCATTTGAAGAAGCTTGTTAAATTCATTAGGAATAGGAAATGGGAACACTGTACAGTTAAAATTACCACTAAGGTAATTGTTTTATTCTGCATTTGACTTGGCTTTTAATTTCTGAAACATGTAACTAATAAATTTATATCTTTATTGTGCAGATATGAATGACATCAGCAAAATTCTGGCCAGTAAAATTTGATACAACTTGATCAATGGGCTACTGTAATATAAAAACTGACCCCGTAAGGAAATTAAAGAAATCATGTTGGAAGAATGTCTTTTTTGTTTATGGAACACTAAAACAGGAAGCCATTGTACCGATCCTTTCTGTCTAGTGATTGTATGTTTGCCAGTGAAATGAAAATACACATGTACCCCACAGGGGGAAACGTGTAGCTGTTTGCATACATTTGATGACTCTTTAAATACGTGATAACATGACAATGTTACAATTGTGGGATAACGCCTAGATTTACTTAACTGCTTAATCAGCTCTGGAGCCTCAAGCCAGCCCGGGAGCAGCTGTAACTGGACATTTAGATAAAGTGATAAACACAGTTCGTCCCATAGTTGGCTTGGGGTATACAACAAACACACTGACTAGGAAATTGTTTCAGTCATGAGCTAATATATTTTCAGGGATAAAACAGGTACCGAGATCTCTGTTCCACTTTGGGTTCAAAGTTGACCCCCTGTTGTAAATGCACTCTTTTGTAACCACAAGTATCCGCTATGGGCGCCTCACGATTGAGCAATTACAAGGCAATGGTTGACTTGTTTGAAGCGGGCAGGTGGTTTTTGCCCGGGGCTAAGATAACCTACTTCTACGAAAAGATGTTTGATCGTAGGATAAACCGTCAAGAAATCAGGTGTGGCGTTGGTGTGCACCTTTGGGGTCATGGTACAAATCAGGGAAAAGTGTTAATTGTTTTTCTCAGAAGGATCCTGATTATGTTAAGGAAAGTTAATTGTTTTCTCTGTGTACGTTCAAACATTAAAATATGCCCCCATGAGACCATGTAACTCAACAGGAAAGGTTCAATAGAGAACTCCTGTTAGCACAATATATATCTATATATTCACACACTATTTGGGTTTTTGCACCATTTTCACCATCCTACTCAATGGCAAACGTTGGTGCACGCAATCACTGAGTCAGGGTTCACTGATGGCAAACATTTTGCAAATTCAAATATCCGTTTCTATACAACATTGGCCTAAAAGCAGTATAATTTACCGGCAGTGAGATTAGCAGCAACGACCCCATGACCTGGGTGCAAAGCATGTTTTAACATCAGAAGCAACCAAATAACTGCAAAGATTTATGCGGGAAGTGTTTGCGATGGCACATATATTATAATAAGTCGGTGTAGTGTATGCAAAGAGCCAGTATTAGCATTTATTTGCATGGTTCCTATTAATGAAAATAAGTAACAACAGTCCCAAATAGAGCCCCTGGCTGCATCCATGGTGGACGTCTTCAGGCATTGGCTTAAATATTAAGAAGGCCATTGGTTTATATTAAGAAGTAATTTTTAGCTAATTTAGCCTTGGTTAAATGTGTGTACTAGCGTCTACACAACACAGCTTAGCCCAGGTTTTTACTAGTTTTAACAAGACGTTAATTAGCAAGACGATCACATGATATCATGGCATCAAATATGACACATACAGACAGACCCTTTCTACATATTCAGAGCATGTTTACAAGGATAGTTTTTGTGTTAAAACGAGTGTAATAATAAATTAATGTGAGATATTCCGATATAATACAAATTATAAACACTAGTCAACACAGGGAACACATATTTATCTTATGATTCCTCACAAATCACATTTTGTTACAAAATTGAAGCCAGAGGTTTCGCAGAGGCCTGACTGAGCGTTGAGTTTGACACCGCCTTTGGCTTGTTTTTTGAGTAATTGTATCAGGCAGACATATTTATTTATGACCACGAAATGTACATATTAATATATTTAACATAATAAATAATTATGTAAAGGTCAAGGAGACTCCCATTAAGACAGCAAAGTAACTTTCAATTTCTACTAGCACTAGATCTACAGACCAAAATTGAATCATTTGAAATAGTATGGAAGAAAACATCAATTGTTTTGCATCATTTTCCTCAACCTAATTATAACGTCACTCGTGGTAGAACTGCCCTTGGGTTGTGTTTACAGTGTCCAGTTGGTCAAGACCCTGGAGCTGTTAGCACGGTCTGTAATGACCTTGATTACTCGAGTGGTGGTCATCTCAGGTCTTATTCTTATGTGAAGAAAAGTTGGTCAGTCATTACTGTTACAATAGACTGGACCAACGTGTTCTATTTATAAGCGTGTATGTTGTGGGGCATTTACTATGAAACGCAGTGGGTGATGTAATTTAATGGCTTCACTGCAACCCCAAGATACGGCTCCTGTCACATACGTAGCAAATGCAAAATAATTTTTTTAGATACAGTTGTATCTGATGGTGTGTTTTGTAATGCTCTAAATTTATGCCTACTTCTTAGCACTGCCCATTAGGCTTTAGTTAGTCATGTAGGGTGAAATTATGATGTTTCGTGTAAATTCATCCATGCCACATTGTTTGCATAACATTAGGATTAGGTGAAGAAACGTCAAGACGCATGTACCTTGACTATCGCCTGTCAGGCGTAGGAGAATATAATGCTCCTCTGGTAGTAGTTATTATTAGCTTTCCTGGTATCGGCGTGTTCTTGGTTGGCTGTCAAAAAGCATTTCCATGTTTCTGTATCATTCTGCATTTGCTTTCAAAATTTTCCTATCAGCAAAATTCCGTACACAGCTGTTCTGTCAGTTAAAAGTGATGTAGTTCTAGGAGCGTGGGCACTGTAAGTGTGAGTTCTAAGAGCGTGGGCAATGTAAGTGTTACTTCTAGGAGTATGTGCAAAGTAGGTGTGAATTCTAGGAGCGTGGGCAATATAAGTGAGTTCTAGGAGCATGGGCAATGTAAGTGTGAGTTCTAGGAGCATGGGCAATGTAAGTGAGTTCTAGGAGCATGGGCAATGTAAGTGAGTTCTAGGAGTGTGGGCAATGTAAGTGTGAGTTCTAGGAACATCGGCAATGTTAGTGTGAGTTCTAGTAGCATGGGCAATGTTAGTGTGAGTTCTAGGAGCGTGGGCAATGTAAGTGTGAGTTCTAGGAGCATGGGCAAAGCTAGTGTGAGTTCTAGGAGTGTGGGCAATGTAAGTGTGAGTTCTAGGAGCATGGGCAATGTTAGTGTGAGTTCTAGGAGCGTGGGCAATGTTAGTGTGAGTTCTAGGAGCATGGGCAATGTTAGTGTGAGTTCTAGGAACGTGGGCAATGTAAGTGTGAGTTCTAGGAGCATGGGCAATGTTAGTGTGAGTTCTAGGAGCATGGGTAATGTTAGTGTGAGTTCTAGGAGCATGGGCAATGTTAGTGTGAGTTCTAGGAGCGTGGGCAATGTTAGTGTGAGTTTTAGGAGCGTGGGCAATGTTAGTGTGAGTTTTAGGAGCTTTGTCACGTGGGCGATGTAATGGTAACTTGCATAAGGATATTCAAGATTCTTGAGTATTAGGTAACGTTTGTTGTAACACTCGGTATTGGTGAAGCTTGTGGATGTGGATGTGCTCAGCAGCCGGACCAACTGTTCCTCCTTCATCACTCTGGCTGTTTCCAGAATGACGTGTGGGTGTCTTCCATTCAGCCACAGCAGCATCCACAGCTCTTGTAATTCTGTGCTTTGTGCACAGTGAGCATTAGCAAAATGGAACGTTATTGTAAAGTAGCGCTTTTTCAGTTCTGGGCACATGATCAATCATTTGAGTTGATGGTCGTGAAACTGTGTCGATAAATCACTATCCAGCCGATGCGCTTTTGTTATGTTTCTTTTTTTTGTGCACGACTTGTGGGTACTCGCTGGCCGTCGGCTTTGCGTATGTGCTTGTCAGTTCGTATCTTCCGGCCGTCAGAAGTGAAGGTCCCTTGGGTCCGGGGGCAGTTGCCATCTTTGCACTCGCACCATCGCACTGTAGGCAGGAGCCCACAGTTTGGCATGTCTTGCACTTGAAGATAAAACACACTGAGGATTATCGGAGGTTTGTCAGTCACAGATAACCTGACTGTCTGGCATTGATACGGCACATGTTAGGCACAGCTCAGATGTGTACTTCAGGGAGAAACTGAAAAAATGACTCCCGCAATGGTCAATGTTACCGCAAAAGGAACCCAGTTATAATTATAATAACTTGTTTATTTTGAATTGCAACCATAGAGGATAAATCTAACACAGTTCATTTATAGCAGTGTATGTCTGAATTATAACTATAATTGATAAGGCAGTAAAATAATAAAGTATTACATTTCATACTTATTATCAGTTAGGACTCTTGTGTGTCCTGTGAAAAAGTTAAATAAATACAATAAAGGGAATGGATTATATAAAAGTTATCATATAGTATTACTTGCTTCTTGGTGGAAATAATATTTTAAAATCAATAATTAAAATGAGAACATTGTTTTATGTTAGAAATGCAGGAAGGTGAGTGACAAGCACACTGTGGTATAGAAGTTAGATTGAGTGCAAGAGTCAGAAATAGCTACTTGGGTGTGAGGCAAGACAGAAATAAATAGACAGTTGCGCAGGATCCAACTTTTTCAGTCATGTTGTTAGGGAGAAGAGCCATGTTTTTCTCATTCGAGTGTATGAAACTGGCTTGAGGTTATTGTAACGCATAGGACTTGTCATAAAAACTCAGGTAATGTTACATGACTTTGCATTTATGTTTTCGCACGGAGAAAGCGCAGATTTCATTGGCATTTCATTGCAGTGATTCCACTGTAAGAAAACGCCAGTAGGTGTCATATTATAGGACTATTCTGATATTATCTTAATGTATTTTTCTTTATCTTAACGTGTGGTTAACAGATCTGGAAAATCGGTGTACTCATGACTAAGTGGTCGGAACAACTGGAAAGATCTGAATCCACTTATTTTTATCATCAGAGATTAGATGTTCTTTGAAGTGTCCCTCAGTAATCAGTCGTAATGCCTTCATACATCTTGCTGGGTACATGCACTGTGCATCTTGCCGAGTCTGATGATGAAACATTGAATCCCCAAGCACTTGTGATTGCAATGAATCTGATATGTTAAGTATACTGAGAATTGTCACAGGATCTACATATTTTAAATGTAATGGGATGAATGCTGATGCCGGTAGCGGTACCAGCATACCGGTGGGCTGGCATCACAAGGAGGTAGGACGACCCTGGCTAGCACTGTCAGGCTGGCACTGATAGCTAGCCGCCTCTCCTTCCAACACACCGTGCAAGCACCACTTGATATCCAGCCAAAAATAACACCTGGTTCCTTCTCCCTGGCTGCGGCAGCATTTCTTGGGAGGCGCCTGCCTTGGCAACGAGTGATACATTTCTAAATATGGTAGCCAGTAGGCAGGCTGGTGGAGAGGGACTGCTGGCTGGGTCAGACACTTAGTCCGAGCTCTTGCTTCATGCAGCCATTCAGCCATGAAATGTCTCTTACAGGTTCACCAGAGGGCAGCATGGTCTCCGGGGGGGGGGGGGGGGGGGAGCATGGCCTGTCACCTCGGTACATTAATATCCTTTGTTTTTAATATTTAGTCAGGTTTTTGTGCAACGTTTCCGAAGGAAGATACTCATTTTGAACTCGTAATAATAAATGTCAAAATGCTCAAAATTTGTATCTGAATTAGCCAATTTGACAAAATGTCTCAGATTTCTTTATTTTTACTTCCAGTTGTTTATAATATCCATTTACAT
This sequence comes from Oasisia sp. SBJ-2009, assembly GCA_964017155.1. Taxonomy (NCBI): domain Eukaryota; kingdom Metazoa; phylum Annelida; class Polychaeta; order Sabellida; family Siboglinidae; genus Oasisia; species Oasisia sp. SBJ-2009. Next base: position 10,680,993 of record OZ024865.1, on the reverse strand, counting down.
ACCCCAATAGCATTATTGGATGCCAACAGAACATATAATTATATACTCTAACGAATATTTGATATTACATGACAAATCGTTTCAATCATGATTTACAGAACTTGGAACCACAGCAAACTGACACAAATGTACAGCAAACTGACACAAATGAACAAAATGTTCAATCTAAGTTATACAATCTTTGTTAAACATCCAGTATATGTAACAGTGAAGTTGATTACCTGGAGGGCAGGTATTATTGCTAATGTTTATTAATATAGTATGAAATGGATGAATAATGAGCACATTAGCATAATAATATTAATATTGTAAGCTAACTTGAATATCACAAGTGAAGGTACAAAACATTGCGAAAAAGTTCATTTTTCTTGAACACCAAGTACTGATTTGATTTACCTTTGGCGAATGGCGAACTGTTAGCATGATCCCTGGCAGTATTTCAACTTGGGCACTGTTGTGAATTAACTGATGTTATGTTTGACTAGAGTGGAAACATTGATACATATGTGGAGTAGGAAAATCCCATTTTTGCAGGATTTATGTACATTTTAAAACTCACCCATGAACTTAAGATTACAGTTGTTACAATTTCTGAAACTCTGTTGATTAATCCATGGAGACCTGAACTACGTCCTAGAATACAGCCAGTATCTGTCACCCTGACTTTTATATACCTATAAGCCACAGTTATGCACATACTTCTGTTTATAACTTCAGTAATATGCAGCACGCGTATACTGCATATTAATGTGCATGTGTGCTAAATTCCTGACCGTGATCATTTGTAAGACAGAAGCGTTATACTCGCAACCTGAACTAATCTGCAGAACAATATGCTAGTACAGCAATTCACAAGCTGTGTACCCCGTAGAATGCACACACAAATATGAGGGAAGGGTCTTTGAAATGCAGAAGCCGATTACTGCAATTTGTTTCATTGCAAGCGTTGCCTTGCATAGTCTGTATCTAATATCTGTGCCATAAGTTGTGTCATTTATAGCCTTAGCTGTGTCATTTATTTACATAGAGGTGCAAAAAGAAGCTAGTGGAACTGATCGGTAAACCCTGCGTGATATGCATGCTGCGTGCTGATAGATCAGTGTAACGAGTTGGACTCCCCTAAATATGTCAACCGCCCGCACGCCTCAATGAGCCGCCCAGCTCCCGTTAGCAGATTCATCAGAACTACTGATTGTAAATCCGTTTCGCAAATCAAAGTTGTTTCTTCTGCAGATGTTTTGCCCGTGTGGCGTGTGATCTGTGACTAGAGTTGCATCCATAAACACTGCTTGCCGCTGTTTGATGGTGCGTGGTGTTTGTGTCAGGATGTATCTCAGTCGAATGAGAAGTTGTGTACATAGTGAATTAAAACAATGATGGTGACATTTGTATGTGTGTGTGTATGCTTTGGTTCTTGCCAGTCCTGCCCAAATATTGCTAAATTACCGCCCGTCCGACATGGAGTTGATTACCCGTCAACAATTCCGATTCTAATCCAACAAACCTTTTTATTGCAATCAAACCCACACTTTGGCAATGCCAGTGCCACTTCCAACTAAAAAAATAATTCTGAACCCACCCACACTACAGCGATTCATTTGCAACAAAAACCTTTCAATGTTGATTGCATACAAATTATGGTGATTCCAGTTCAAACGAAGTTTTGATTTAAAATATTATAAACGTAAATGCATGGTTATGTTCTACATACACTTGGCTAAAGTGGTTGTTTTTGTAACTCAATGCAACAGTGATATATTTTCAATGTACCGTTGAACGCTTGATTCACCAAAATAGAAAAGTAGCTGTGGAATAAAAAACATTCCAAGGTGTAATTCCAGTGCTGATTCTGGTGCTTTCAGATCTACCAATTCCGATTCCACCCAAATTAGTCCCATTTCATTACTTTCATATTGACCAATTCTGATTCCAATTCCAAAATTGGCGTTAGATTGGTTCCAATTTCAGAATCAGCCCAGGATCTGTCGCTACTTTTTAGATAATTAATTTTATTATCTAAAATGAATTAATTATTAAGCAGTATGCATCCAACAATTCCTGTATGTCAAAATTATTGCTCAGATATTTTTCTATACAGTCACATTATTTTTAATGATGGTGCCCCCTTAAAAAGATGCAAAAATCGGGGGGGATTTACTGATATATACTGTGCATGATGCCAGGTGTATGTTGCTGTTTGAACTGTTAACCTGTGTCGTGTGTGTGTGTGTGTGTGTGTGTGTGTGTGTGTGTGTGTGTGTGGTGTGTGTGTGTGTGTGTGTGTGTGTCACATTGCTACAGGTGTGATCCCTGTATCACCCATCACATCTAGCAGCCTCCGAAGCAACTCGGTACACATAGTTCACCCATCAATAGTGCCTCATATTTCAGGCAAACTGTCGTCTTCTCTCACTATCAGGCGTGCTTATCAGTCACTGAGGGAACAATTCATTGCTTCGGTGCTAATTTGCTAGAATTGCTTGCTTCCGACTTTGGCTCACCGCGGTGGACCAGTGTACACGTTTTTCAAAATATGTTGACTTTCTGTCGTGTAAATTGGCGACAAAACCCAGCAGTATTTTCTTTACGATTTGGCCTATCGTGTGGGAAGAAGCAACAGTCTGGTTGTTGACCTATGCAAAATGGATGCCAGGCAGTTATATGTAAAATTGAAGGGTAGTTGGTAAGCACAATGTAATTGCACCAGTTCTGTATAGTGTATGCTGACTGCTGGAGACGCCAGATGATAAATGCAGAACTAGCAAATTGCTCACTTAAATTAGTTACTTATCAGTTAGGTATATCAAGGTGAGTGATTTATCGCAAGCCTGGTTTTTCAATCGTGAAGCACTCGATCACAATTGCGGTTCGGACAAGGAAATCAATCTTCTCAGCGTCAAACTTTGTTATATTAAGCACATGTTTAGGTCAAGATCCAGCATTCAAGATGTTGTGCCATGCAAGAAACAGACGATGTATAAACTTTATGTATGTTACATATTTCATTGGATTAATGTCTTCTACACGTTTTACGTTTGCTTTGTCGGTATGGTTTGTAATTGTAACAAATATTATATCTATCAAAGGTTTGTTGGTCCGTCCATTCATACGTTCGTCTGTTTGTCACCTCGTCCGTCCGTCCGTCCGTCCGTCCGTCTAGTCAGATGGTCTGCCTAGTCAGATGGTCTGTCTACTAGTGTCTAGTCAGATGGTCTGTCTAGTCAGATGGTCTGTCTACTGGTGTCTAGTCAGATGGTCTGCCTAGTCAGATGGTCTGTCTACTGGTGTCTAGTCAGATGGTCTGCCTAGTCAGATGGTCTGTCTACTGGTTTCTAGTCAGATGGTCTGCCTAGTCAGATGGTCTGTCTACTAGTGTCTAGTCAGATGGTCTGCCTAGTCAGATGGTCTGTCTACTGGTTTCTAGTCAGATGGTCTGCCTAGTCAGATGGTCTGTCTACTGGTGTCTAGTCAGATGGTCTGCCTAGTCAGATGGTCTGTCTACTGGTGTCTAATCAGATGGCAGAATAGGTATCACTATAAGCAGTATCCTTGTTGATCAGATACATGCCTTTTTGTTAGAAATTGTAAATATTGTATTGTAGACACTTTACTGTGAAAATGTTAATGGATGCGAGTCATTTTATGTAAAGGCGAGCTGGGTGTAAATAGAAAAGATTGGTAAAATGGACTTTTGACGCAAATCTGCTGTGGTGGATATAAATAATCTTACATAATCTTACCTCCAAAGGTGCCTGATGATTTGATTATAGAACACTTCGTGTAAGCCACATTCCTTGTGGGCATATCAGCCTTGTGCGCATCCTCCTGACCTGTGGCATTTCCACGGGCTTTTTCGCATTTCGAAGGAATTAGATTTACCTTACACTAATAGAAAATAAGTGGGATTTTTTTAACTTTGTGTGCCTGTTTGTGTTAAGTTCGACAGCAAAGAAATGCCATGTTGTGAAAGTGCTCCATTCGGTGCTGAATGTGCTTTTCCATGATTTGTGTGTGTGTCGTTTCATGTCAATTTACTCATGTACGTTCTGTTTCAATTTGCTGTGTATCACGCAAATTATGCATCGCCTGCATGTTGGCCATTTGTTCATGTGCATTTACAAATTACTTGCCTCCGATTTCAGTATTTTACATCCTATTGTCGCTGAGAGCGTGACTGGAGTATACATGTGTCATTTTGCTTCTTTGCAGGTATTAGCCTGGTTTGAAGATTCTGAAGAACAGGTGACAGCTTTCGTAGAGCCATTCGTCATTTTGCTCATCCTGATTGCAAACGCGATCGTTGGCGTCTGGCAGGTAGGTCGTTTTCTTCGTGTAGTTTTTCATATTTCAACTCACCAGCTACGTTACAAATTGTGCAATATATTGTTTCATGATATCTTGGAATGATCTCCAGTAGCAGCCAAAAAAATGCTAGCATGTCAAGTTATTGAAAAAACAGTTTATTAAACAGTTATTAAGTTATTAAGGATCTTGTTACAAACATGTTTTATTTTTCTGGAACTTTTAATCCATATATTTTTTAGTCAATTTGAAGCACAGCCGTTTAGAAGTTTTGTAATTAGTCATATATGGGTGATATTTAGTACAGGTGTCATTGTCATGCAATATGTCCTTCCTAATCTGTAAAATAATTGAAATTCAGAATTGTACCTTAAATCGTCATGCACAAATGATGACTTTTCACAAAGTGAATGATAATTTTATGCCGAACAGTTGTGGTTTGGTTTGCCTCTGAATATGGTTTCCTATGCATTCGGGCATAGCAGAAGTTTTATTATATATTAATAATGCATTTTATAACGTCGTTGAGAAATTAAAGGCTGTCATCGATTTAAGGTAAAGAAAACACAATAATCTAAAGAAGTCATCAAAATGAAAAAACAATTATTGTTGTTAAGAATTTTGTATTGCTTTTTATTTTGTGGAGGGAAATTGCTTCACTGTATCAGACTGTATTAAACTGTCCACCCACACACTCAATGAGATCTACCCTACTGCTTGGCCAACGTAGGTGGCTTCTAGAATACACAAATTGTTCACAGTAATTTGTGATATTACATTGCCAAAATTGGCTAATACAATATGGCTGCTTGCTGAAATGGTATTATTTGAATTGACAAGTGATGGGGGAGTGTATAAATAACACTTGCAGCCGTCAGTGGCTGGTAGCACCCACCCAGGGTTGTACATCTCCCAGCAATCACTGGCGCCTTTATCTGCCTCACTTCGTGGAACGAGCTGCTGTTGAGATCAGTGATGAGCCAGGTTAAGTTTAGGGCCTGGACTGTAATGACATCATACTGGGTCTAGGCTATGGATAGCAACCACAGGCAAGCTTCTGCCTAGATGCCTTGTTCATTGGGTGATGGATGTGGGTTTGAAGGGATAGATAGTCTTTGTGATTATGCAGAAATAATGATTGGTGGTCACAGTTTGGTTTAGTTGATTACAATTTTAATAACTGGTTTTTGGTGGTCACAATTTTGTTTAGTTGATTACAATTTTAATAACTGGTTTTGAAGTAGAAATTGGCATTGTGTATATTTTTAAGCAATGATTGTTGGTTTGAAAGGAAATTATATAGATTACTAAAACTAAAAGCCTTCGTCTAGAGAGATGGGTGGAACTATCCTACAACCGACATCATGATTTTGCATATACGACATCACCTATTCACTTGGCAGCAGTTTACTTGTACATTCTGGCCTGGTTTCAGTAGAACACAAATTACATGTTATTTTTCAACTTCCATATTTATATGGAAAGCGCAAATTGACTCTGAAGTATGATATAAACGAATGGGTTTATATACCTTTAAGTTTGTGTATACAGTACTCCAGAGTGTTATCAATTTCAAAGGATAAAACATAACATAAAATGGAAATTCCATCTTATACATACATTTTGATTGTTTTACTGCCTTGGACCTGCAGTGACAGCTCAGCCAGATCCTAAAAAAGTCTAAACAAATCACCATGATAGATAGCAGACATAATTTATCAACAAAGTATGCCTGATTCTGCCTTTAAACACACGCAATCCTTTCACTGTAAAAAACTTTGTGAAGTGAATGTGAAAAAATGATAGTCCCCATTTCTGAACTGAACCCATCCCAATCCAAGTGGACTTGCTTCATTTTGGTACAGAAAAGGTATCTTAGAATGACAGGCAGATTGGCTGCTTGCTCTGGGCAGTCTACAGAGATTACACACAGCTGTTAGTTGGCCAAACATCCCACCAGCAATCAGAATTAGATTTGGAATCCAGCGTAGCTATGAATGAATCAGAGAGGCTATTTACTGCGGGTCATTAGGCACCGGTCAGATTCAGGAGTCTGACCACTTTAGCTGGGATGTTGAAGATAAAATAACTGTAAATGGAATTAATTAGTGTTCTGCAGACATAGTTATGTAGAACCTTGTGAGTTTTCTATAGCTGCCTGAAATAAGATCCCCAGTTAAATACGTTATGTAAACTTTCCCAGCCACCTGTGAAGATCGGATTTGAGTTTTCAGCGAGGTGGTTTGTGTTTGGGATGTGATGAGAGAGTTGATCAAAATGTTTAGGTTAATTGACTCTCAGAAAAATGGTTGCTAGAATCAGAGCCGGAAGGAGGGGTTATCCACCTGGATCAACTGGCCAGGATCTTTGACAGTGATATCATTATTGATGGGATACCAGCTGTCCCAATATCAACAACTCTCACTGTGTGCCCATGCCTTAATTGGCTACCCTAGACACTGAATGCTTCGATTTAATGTCTCTGTTTTATTAATTTATTTACAAGTTTTACTCAATAGTGTCATGGATTTCATTGCAATTATCTACCACAGGCGACGAAATTGCATAATGCTTCCTCCATGAGGGGTGGTGGGGGTCAAGGAGTATTTGTAAGCTTGAGCATCTTGAAAGTGAATAAACCTTTCCTACACAAATCCTTGGGAGTACTGTAGTGGCAAATGTCAAAAGGTTGCCACGAAATGGCGTATAGCGAAAACAAAATTATTATGAAGTAAAAACTGCACCCAAACATTGCATCTGTTGGGCATATTGCATGGATGCAGTGAAACCATGTGTGCATGTTATGTAAGATGACCAGTAATATTTATAGACATTAATGCATATTCTGCATGGGCTTTGAATCCCGGGAGGGGGGTTGCAGTAGTGGTCAGACAGACTGCATGTCCAGCTGTTGGCCGCTTGAAGTGGTCACCATTGATTGTGGACAAGACCAGCTGTTGCCCCTGGCCCTCTCTTACCTAATATCCACAGCCCCCAGAACTTCCTCCCTTCAGCTGTCAGCCTCCCTCTGCCCCCTCCATTCACTGTTCATCACCTAGGCATTGGAAAAATGCCCACAACCGTTTCTTTTGTAAGTGTGAAATGAAAAATGACCGTGGAGATATCACGGATCGTAAAAACTGAGTTACCTGGTGTTGAATGCTGCGTAGGATTAGCATTCAGTTAAACATCCCATTGGACGGAACTACTCGACTTCATTCGCCAGCTTCGCTTATTCGCCATGATGTATAAATTGGTTTTATGAAATGTATTCCGTTAGTATGAAAGAAAATATTTTAAAAAGTTGAAAGTCATGAATGAGTCTTTTTGGAGGTGTCTTTGTTTAAAATCTGACTTAATAACATTTGATGATACACAATGCAAAATGCATAAGTACATGTCGGAGATGTGCATGGGTGTATCCATGTACCAGTGTAATTAGCCAGAGATACAATTTCTACATTTCGGTTAAATCCTGGAAAGACAGATTATTAAAATAAATTGTCATGGATGGGGATAAGATTTTACAAAAAGTTAATATTTCAAGATTATGTTTAGTTTTATGTTAAAAGTTGTCATTATTACACTGAATGACAACTCAACTCTCCTGCAATAGTGTTTGAAGACATTGTTGATCAAATGTTATGGTCTTGCTTCTAATTGGGCAGATTAATCTAGTAAGTGATTTCAGCCAATGCATTTATTATTATTATTACAAGCATTTATAAAGCGCCTTATCTCCGGGACCAGCCCGTTCATAGGCGCGTACACACATTACAATAAAATGTACATAGAATCATACAAAAGATATCTAAATGCATCACCTTGTTTTATTGGGCCATGATCTTTTATATTTTTCACACGATTGTCATTGACTATACAAACAGGCAGTGATCTTTCCTAAACGTTGCACATAGCGCACACAGGTCAGGGAAAAGGTCACAGAAAATAATGGAATGTTATGTTACAAAAAGCACAGTAATATCGAGCATGGGAAGCAGGTGTACGTTACACTGCTGCTGCTGTAAGTGAAGCCGATGTTTTATTACGCAGAGGCAGGTAAGACCCAGACATCCCTGACTTGTCCCAGCCAGCTCTGACACTAGCCAACACTGACTGCTGTTAATTACAACCCTGCTAGCTCAAGGTTTCCTAATACGAAATCGTAAATAAATGCAATGACGAAGATGGATGAACTGTCAGAGACACATCGGATGAAATCTGGAGCATGTTAGAAATTGGCTAGATTGCTCTAGATAATCGATATTCCTTGTATGTTATCCGAAGCGATTTGTTGTTAAACGCTACAAAGTAGACCTGGGATTTCAGGTGAGCCATTGCGGAGGTTATTCCTCACTTAGTCTTCGGGAGTTTGTAGAATTGTAATGATTGGCCACCAGGATTGAATCAAAATGTTCGGTGATGAGTGTTTTTTATATATCCATCCAGAACGAGTTATTGTCACAAAGTTAATTAAAACAGGAATTTCAGTGATCATTTAAGAGGTTATTCCTATAATGACCGGCCACCAAATATGTATGTCTCCTTTGGAAAGCCAGCAATAGTAGATATGGCCAGTAAGTCTACCAAACATGACATATCATAACCTGTATTGAACAGTGCACTTTTGAGGAACTTGGGTAATCTGCAGAAAGGCAGTTGACACTTTAGAGTGTCCCCAGGTAATGTCCTCAAATGAAGGCCACAAATGGATCGGGCACTGGTGACAGCGACAACATCACATCGCTGCTTCATCTTTATTAGTTACTCAGTAAGTGTTACGAGGCAGTGCAGCCATTTATTTCCCTGTGCTTGGATTATTGACCGATAGACAACAGCTGGCAGGTCTAGATGTTCTGTTAGTGCGGGTGATCACGGTGTCCTGCTTATTAACATCCTGAAGTCACATATATACGATTGCAATTGGTGTGTTTCTTTAAAAAAAAAAGTATTCAGTTGGGATTGTAGACATTTGTAGTCGTATTAAATAGTGTACAAATTGGCCAGATCAGTTCGATCAACAAATACACATACTGGTGCAGGTTCCTATTTTTTATTTCCGTTTTTTTCCCGTCACTAATCCCTAACTGTCATCTCCTCCACCGTTTTTATCTTCTCCCTCTCCCAATATTTTTTATCTTGTCTTTGTTCTAGACTCCCTTCCCAATCCCTGTCAAATCTCCCATAATCCTCCCATCTCAGCCTGAGTCTTCCTTCTCTCACTCGTATTTCCCACATGCGAACATAAGTGAGACACCTGGAATGCATAAATTGCTATATTCACATATATGGAAATGGCTGAGCACTAAAGTAAGCCACCATTGACGAGGTTACAGACCAATGCTATACATGTGACCTTCGTGAAAGATTATTTGGCACTAAATCTCTGGTCGTAGACGTGGACACTTCTGATGTGTTAATAATGTGAGCATCCAACACTTTGGCTGATTTCGAAATTGCCCACACCTGAGCGCAACTAATTTATTGTGGCTTAAGTGCGACTGACAATTACAGAACACCCACCAACGTCTTCTCTGACCTTTGTGTGCTCTATAGAATATCGCCAATCGCCAAGTAATGATCCGTACATACTAACCGCACAGGTGAGGCTGTTTGTCGACCGTGTTGGCATTTCAACCCTCTCGTGTTGTGCATACGTCTGTATGTCACTCATTTGTCCCAGGTTCATCCTAGACGTCCACCGCAAACACAGAAGTTTATGAAAATTACCACCATTGAGATGTGTAAAATCTTTGTCTAGGAACCTTCGTGTAAAAAATCTATCCGTATGTAAACAAAACGGCTTGTTTGTTGATATCTAGAAAGCTAAATGTGATTTATAGGAACGATGAAGTATGAATTAACACATTCATTGCGATTTCAGGTTAGCCCGAAAAAGCTGGTGGTAACAAACAGCTTTTGTTGTCAGTCAGTTTGTATCATGCCTGAGTCTGCAAATTATACATTTTAGCTGTGTATTGGTGTCATTTAGAACAAATTAATGATGTTTTATGTGTGTGTGCAAGAAATAGGCCATTGCACCGTTGCCATGCCACTGTTCGTGCGTTGACGACTTTGTCCATTAATGTGACATCATAAAAAGACACCTTTTAACCAGTCTTCATCACTTACTGCTGAGATTTTATCTGTAGGTTCTTGTGCGGAAATTATCGTAAATGCTTTCTACATTATATAAAACTGCATTTTGCAGTAAGTAACATTAAAGAAAGTCAATCATCAATCAGTTTTAATAATTCAAATTGTTTGCATTGTGATAACTAAAGTTGTAGATTATATTATATGGCAATGCTAAAGGGAAAATATCATCTGAGCACTGTAGTTTAGCTAGACTTAACAACATCATGTTGCAAGACAACAAGCGTATGGACAAGAAACCATTGGCTCAACAATATTGTCTCAATGTATGGTTCAATCATGTCAATGCTATTTTAAATGTTTTCTTCCCAGCTACACATTTAGATTATTTGTACCTTCACTGCAGGGCTTTATGCAGGATAAAATTATTGCCAGTCACACATGTTTTTGTGGACACATGGATGTTAACTGTTAAGCCAGTTTACAACTTTCAAATGTGCCTGAAGACCTGAAAGGGGCTACAAACACACACATGACACCATTTACACTCACTTTCAAGGCATAACTAATAATATCTATGTTTTTTTGAAGATCTTTTTTCCACCCATATTTCTACCCGTCCATATTCGTTTTTGCCCATCCAAATGATGGGTGGGCGGGTCTCTACATAAAGCTATGACCTTCAGAGACATTCCTGCTTTTGTAAATGTATCTCATGACTCAAGTCTCCCAGTTCTTGGACAGTTTACCTTGTCTTCTTGTGTGCTTGAAGCATAGCCTCACAGCCGCATCTGGCACAAGACCATGAACTCAATATACTATGTACTAGTCACGGCAAAAAAAGAGTTCACCTTACCAAACGGAGCCGTTAAACATCTGTGTCTTGCTTGCAGGCAGACAGCAGTATTCTAACCCTGCATTGATTGTCAGAACTAGTTTTTGCTAACCAGCCAAGTTGTTACTTTTTATCAATCCGCTAAGATGTGACTCACACATGGATTGACACTAACAAATCACACCTGGTGACCAAGCGTGACAACAGCTTCACTTGGTGACTAAATGTGACAATGGCAAGGAGATAAAACTCAGCTGTTTGTAAGAAACAAAATTATACTTTTTAATATAGTTCACATAGATTGTTATTATTATAATTTGTTTAAGTACAAAAGTACTTTTTAAATTACATACTACATTCGTTGGTCAAAATGACAACATTAAGTACAGCGGATGGCATTGATGAAAAAACGGAAGACGGGACTGAGAAAGAATGTCATAATTATCAGTACATGTTTGAAGGTAATATCTAGCATTATTTTGTGAACTAGTTAAAAACGAAAAAAAATTAAATGCTGAGAAAAGAATGAAATTAGACTTAAGAAATCGGAATCTCTAAGTTAATAGTGGGACATATTGTTCTAGAAAATGCATCATTTGGCTTTATATCTTGATACAAATCAAGTTATTTCCCTTTAGTATTTTTCCTGTTAATTTATTTCCTAGCAGATGTGTTATTTTGTCCTTATTTTTCCTGTTTTTTCCCAGTTACTATTTGAACTGTAATAGTACATTTCACTAGTGTTTTATTTTATTTCTGTACATGATCTTAACTGTTCCTAGGCTCAGGATTGGATCATGGCAGGATTTGATGACTTTACCATGACCAGACATTAATCTTCCTAGAATTTCTTCACACACGTGTACACACACACGCACCCTGAAAAATGCGCTGGGAAACTGCTGATGTCAGTGTGGAATTCCGGTATTCCAATGGAATACCTACGTCCCTGTTGGATTGCCTTGATGTTAACACATCCCGGGAGGATATCAAGGATAGAGAGTTCCATTTAGCACCTGGGAAGGGAAGGAGTGAGTTGGGCAGAGGCAGCTGTCAACTCCTCCGTCTTCTTGGCTCTATGGTTCTGTCCCTCCACTGGTGGTTACCAAATAAAGTGTCTCACTGGAGCCTGCTCCTGCCAGCTGACTGGGTACACCCAATGTCTGTATTGCATTTGGGGGTTGTGTCAGAAATGCTGTTTTTGCTAGGGGTTTGTCTTGTCCCTTACAAAAAAGAGCCAATGGGATATCAATGATTGTCATTGAATACCATTCAGTATCAATGATATATCAGCAGGACTCAGTGGTACTCTCAACGGTAATTAAAAATACCATTCGATACCACTGAATGGTACAAAGAATCTAAAAACCATTCAAAATATGATTCAAAACCATTCGGATACCATTCAAATAGTAAAATACTCTTGGCCACAATACCCCCTAGGTCCATAATACCCCCTAGGACCATTCAAGTACCACTAAAGAACCATTCAAAAACCAATGGTATTTCAATGGTATTTGAATGCTATTTTTTTGTAAGGGTTAAGAAATCACAAAATTCTTGACTGTATATAATATGACAGGAAATCCCAATACTTCACGAACTGTGGTCATTCTGCAAGATAGGGGGCCGTATCAAATCAACCATCTTTGACATTGTCCCTTGTTGCACAGTAATGGCATATACAAAGTAGTTGGTGTTAAGAAAAGGTTGAATTATTGGCTGTAAAACTTTGTAGGGACAGTCCATGGACTGTGTGCCAGTTGGTGTGGGGGTTGTATCAAACTATCACCTTTTGATATGTTCCCTTACACCACCATCCATTCACACTCACAGGTCTGTGTGAAGTCCAGGGAGAGAATAGCAGAATGTGTTGATGTTACAATTAGGCACGGATAGCCCACCAGTGACACCAGTGACAAAGTCCCTCAATTATATCTCTCTCAGATGGACAGAGTTCATAGTTCGTACTAGCCACATTGTGATGCTTGCATGGCTTAGAAATTATATTATGTATCTCCGAAACAAATGTCTTCATAACCTCATGTAATTATTTGTAAAAGTGGTTGAATTTATATTGTTTCCAAATGTTTGCACACATCTTTGTTATCGTCTTAACACTATCTTCCTGCCTCTACATTATTCATTCTTTGCCAAAATCCCTCCCTCCCTCCCTTCAAGCCAGTTCACTGGATAGTTATTGACGGCATTCCTTCTCTCTGTGAGAAAATCATAAAATATTATAATTATTCGGGTTAGGTCACATATCCATAATAAACACCCAAACAGATAAAGAAGTAATCAATATTTACTAAATTGTGTTTCAAATGAAACACTGTAATTCAAGAGGCTAACACTCTAATGAGTAAGCATTCTATTAAACTTCAGATCAGTATTTAAATTGTTAATTATATTGTTAGCATTATCGGGTGTTATTAATTCCCATACAATTAAAATGTCAGCCAAAAGGGACAACTGGTACTAAGTGCGTACTTGATTGAATTATGTTTATCTGAGCGTGTAACTACCAGCAAGGAAGTTGTTTCATACACACAGTACTCTGTGCCTTATGCCAGGCGTGGTTGGCTTGACCATGTGTGATTAGTGTATGTAATTCTATCTACAAAGGAGGTTTAGCCTTGAGCCCATGATCCTTCTCCAGATCCTGAGAAGCTGGTACCGACTTGGATTGGTCTCGACTCTATACAGAAGTTGTAAACACATTGACAGGAATGATCGCTGTTGCCACGAACAATTGTTGTTGGCTGGAATGATCTTTATTGCTAGTTGAGCACCTTTTGTGCACAATTGAATGTAGATTCTTATGAAAACAGTCAATTTATGCAGCTTTTTTGGTTGTATACAGCAAGGCAAGACATACTCAATGTTGCAGTTAAAGATGCAGATGGAAGATTTTTTCTAGGATTCCAATAAATAATTCATACATTAAATGAAGGAATTGCGTATACAGTACTGTGGGTACAGTTCTGCTTGATACAGTTACTGTAGGTCTGATTTGTAATTTCTTTGTGTTATGGCGCACAAGGCATAGGTAGCTGTTGCATAATGACCTTGTTAGTTCCTCATTACTTCTGGTCTGTCAATGAGTGTTTGGTGTCGGGTCATATGGAGTGAATAGAATGGTGGCGTTGCAGCAGTTTCTGTCTGAACCTGTCATAAATGATCTGTGTAGAGTTGCCACAATGTCTGACGTCTAGTTAATCTACCTGGTAATTGTCTGGACAAGTTCATTCACTTCATTGACAAGTCGCATTCAAAGCAGCCAGCCACATTAAACTCATAAACACAAATTTGAAGTGGGTTTTGGCTCCACAATTACGTAATTGATGGTGCACATTTCACTTGTCAACATATTCACTATGGGTTTGTGTCTTTCTGTGAGATTTTGACAGATTGCTGATAAGAAGCATGATAAATGATGTGGGCTAACTGAACTGTGTTGTCCTTTTAAAGGGCAACTTTTGTATGGCCTGGCTGAAATGACGTATTTGATTCAGCAAACTGTACAATTACAGTATGGGGTGTATAGACATTTATAACAAAATGTACAAATAATGGGTGAATTTCTAATTTAGGAATAAATTAATCCAACCTACACGAGTGAAAGTTTCTATCTATATATTTATTTACTGCAGTCAAACATTTAACCGAAAACATTTCTTGGCACTATTGAGTGAATATTCATTGCTACTTCAAAGACAGCCAGACAGAGGCAACCTCAAAATATAACTTCCCAAAATGAATTATATTACACTCTTCTTTGGTTTGATAAGCAGTGCATTTCATATGGTGTGTCTGCTTGTGTTTTCAGGAAAGAAATGCGGAAAGTGCGATAGAAGCACTAAAGGAATATGAACCAGAGATTGCAAAAGTGATCCGCAGAAACCACAAGGGAGTACAACAGATCAAAGCGAAGGAGTTAGTTCCTGGCGACCTTGTCGATGTCTCCGGTGAGTTCCTCTTTCTGCCACTAGGGATTATGTCGTCTCGCCCGGTTATTTCTGTACTGAAATTCTGACATTGCAGAAGTAACACTAACACTAACTAATATGATGTAAGTGTGCTGTGGTTTAGATATTCGGTTATTGTTGTTATTAGCAACAATAACCAATCTAAACGTTGTTATTAGCAACGTTTAGTCAATGTCTGCCCATTTTCTCAGATTATTGGATTAAATTAGGTATATATAAGGTAAAGGTTTCCATGTAGTTAGGTGCCATGTTGTAATGAGAATAATTTTACCTTGCTATCAGATAAACATTAGGTGAAAGATATATATATAAGTGCTAGATGTTTCACGCGTGTAAAATTGTACAGCAGAAAGTCAACAGAACGATGGTGGGGTAATATTACAGACACATCCATAGCGACAACATGGAGGTATTTATCCAGGTGTCGGAAACAGGAATTAGTGTGTGGAAATACACAATATGTACACGCGTGTACACGGGTCCTGCCTCAGGCTGTGAGTGGCATACACTTCTGCCCTCCGACCATCCACCCATCCATCCATCCATCCATCCATCGGCCACAGTGGGGGATAAATCTCTGCGGACAGCTGGACTGGACGCTGGTCAGATGACCTTGTCTTCTGGCCTCGGATGCCCAAGGTCTACTGACCACCACCTGTGTTGACCGGGCGGGCGGTAGGCTGAAGGCTGACACACATTTGTTGTTCATTTCTTACGGCTGTGGTTCCCCCCTCCCTCCCCCCCCCCTCCTCCTGCCGGGCGCATTCTGTTGTTGATCGTCAGGACTCGTGCAGTTGGCAGCATTGCTGTTCTCTTTCACTCCAGTTGAGTGATCTGTACTTTTCACCATCTCTGATTCCAATTCCTTGCATTGTTGCGGATGCTGCTGTGCCAAACGTCATATTAATAGATAAAATCTTAGTTATGATTTTTTATTGACTGGCAATTTTTGCATGCTGGGTTTGTGTTGGTTTTGAAATCCTTTAGAAAATATTTAATAAAATACTTAAATGATAACCACACTCATAGTTAGGCATAACGCAGCAAGTACTTTTGCAAATAGGTCTGACTAACTTTGATAGATTTTCTCACACTTCAACTTGTGAGAGAGAAACTGTATGCAATTACATCTGCACATACGGCTAAAAACACACATCGTCTTATCATGAGCAGAACAGGATGCAAGACAGCAGTGTTCAAAAATAATTATAAATTATTGATTACCACCTGCAGTTTCCAGAGTAGGTGCCACAGAATTTTTCTCTTTGTCACTGGAGCTTATTAATGCCACATGATGACATCTGTTCCGTGATCAGTGACTGTCCCGTGGCAATGTCTCATCTAGGCTATTGATCATGCTAGTTCTACCTTTGTTTGTCGTATACCTCTAGACAAGGATAATACACAAATGAGAAATTTGCATCTTGAAACGTTGCAAGTTAACTCGTGTTATTTCTACCCAGTTTTGAGCGTTTTTGCTTATTAGTTTAAAAATAGGTAATTGACTCAATCTTGGTGTATTGGTGAAGTCATAAATTCGGTATTTAGTCGATTTTGGTATGATTGCCAAACTTACAAATTGGGTAAATTCCCAGCCGTGATTGCCCTGTAGTGTGTGGCACCTCCGGGTGTCTAGTTTTTTAACCATGTCATGGTTCACCGATGTCACGCTTCACCGACTCAGTGACATATTCAGTGCACTAAATTTGGTTCACGCCATTTTCACTTAAATGGTCTGGTTTGTTCTTTTTATGTGTGTGCTTGGTTGTCTCTGTGTAGAGACTGATGTCTTTGCACAAGACAGCAGTGAGCTGTCTCTTACCATGAGGTGGGATGTAGCAGTAATGTGGTAATGGTGTGTATGTTGTTGGAACAATTTAGAGTCAACCATCGTATTGCAGGTCATGGATAAATCACGCTGCATTGGCTATAGAAAATACCGTAATTTTCTGGCATGGCAGTTTATTTCACTTTTAAGTATTGTGGCAGTAATCAAGCGTATTACTTTTAAGCGTCAAGGTAATATGTGCACGGCAACAAATGACAGTGTCATTTTTCTTTTGGGAAAGACGATTCCAGATTTCCGGTACATTGTCAGGCATCCTGTTATAAACAATCCCACCAAACTGTTGAAATTTGTAAACGATAGTGCTGATGTGTTCTTGAATGGGTTGTTAAAACATGTCTGCCAAAATCGTTTGTTTGTCGATATATGGCAAACCGCTGTCAGTGGCACGGCAGCTGTGATAAATTCACACATTTCAGTTGAGAATACTAACGTAGTGATAAACCTCCTCGCTGCAGGCGAGGGCATTAATCTTTGCTGTTTAGCAGAAACGCCCAGCTGTGAATTATTTATACATTGTCACAGAGTGCTTTGTGCTGGTTATGTGATTAACGAAAATCAAACCAAGTCCATAGACCATAGCCGGTGAGGCCGTATGGCGACAGTTTTGTCTATGTCATGAGGCTAACCGGGCAGTGAATGCCTCCGTACAATGCTTGTAATATTGGGCGTGGTTATTATGCTGGTAGTCGCCACTTTCCGTTGATAGAGCACGCATGCCTAGAGTATGAAGTGTCCACAATATCGGTCTGTTTGTGACAAATCTCTCACTGAATGCAAACCATTTCATTTAGTGGTCAGGAAATAAATGACACTACCTGTCTATAAATCGTGAGTGTCATAAGACAGTTTCCATAGAATGAGCTGCTTGCAGAGGCAATCTGTAAGGAGCAGTGCTGTGATTATGCTGGCTTCATTATAACTCACACACCAGAGGAGTGAAAGGATGTTTGTCATATCCGGGTGAAAGATTCTTGTGAAATGTCACACTATAATTAGATGTCTGAAAAAAATACACAATCTATCTCGACGTAATTTTCAGTGTAATTTTCAGTGTGTTACGGCTGTGTAAGGTCACGCATGACATGATAATCAGTTTGTATGATGGTAACCGTGGTAACTAACCACATACATGTGTAATTAAGTTGTTTGGCTCAATAAATAAAGAGTAATGCTTTTGTTGATAAAATATTTTAATGTTTATAAATAAAAATAAGATAATAAATCTGATTGTGTCTGCTAAATGTGAAACAACATGAATTTGAGAACATCGCGCAGAATGTATCAGGTTAATTCGAAGTTTGTTTGAGACAATCGAGTGTTGACTGAGGGTCTATCTGCTTGCAGTGGGTGACAAAATTCCTGCTGATGTGCGACTGATCAAGATTTTCTCGACAACATTGAGGATAGATCAGGCCATCCTCACAGGTAAGTCTTGACCACAAAATGACCATTCTTAATATCAAGGTCTGCATGCAACGATATAGAACTAATCTGTTTTGAAACACTTTGTGAAGTAATTATATTAAATGTGAATGAAAATCTTTAGAATCAGATATAAGATCGTCAGTGTCCTTTTGACATGGCCGACATACTGCGGTAGTTATGTTATAACTGTGGCAGATTTATTAATTTTTAATTAGACCTTATGCAGACTGAGTGAAAAGGAACTATAGGCATATATTTGTTTGCAAGTTACGGTGTTAACTTAATTGCTTGCCAGATGGCACATTATTGATCCAATCTAGCATGCAGCACACAGAATCATGGCCTGGTGATTGGTTAATATTGTATTGCAACATGCAGTGCCACCTGTTGACAAAATACATGGACTGTCGGACTCGATAACAAATGCACCAAATCGTCATCAGCACTTATAAATTAACGTAGCAGTTACCATATGGTATGGGTTAGTGGAAATGCAGTGAAAACCAGACGATGTCGATTAGGTACTTTCAACTGTCTTGATTCCTGACTTGACAAGTATGTTTGACAACAGTAACGTGGGCGACACAAAGTGTTATCAAGTGCACAGGATGTTTAACAACCTGATGCCAATTAGAACTGTTGTAATCAGTGTTTGTGGCCCGGCCCGTGTTGGAGATATGGTCACTGAAGGAGATGATAGCTCCTTGATGCGATATCAAGCACGCTAGTTGAGTTGTGTTTACACTCGTTGACGACTCCGAAAAGTACACCGTACATATGATTTTTCGAATGGAGTGTGGAGGTGGTAGATTGGAAATTCCACAAGAGTGCAGGCAAGCTTCATAGAGCACATAGTCAAAAGACGCCATTTGAAATATATGTATACAAACCCACCATCTAAACATTAATAAAAACATTTTGGTTCAGTTTACACATACAAAGCATATCCACAGAATAACCATTGCAGTATATTACTCACTGCTTCAACACACGGTTTACAACCAAAAGAATTGGTTTATTTAACTTGAGTTAGAATGTGATGATGATTGTCATATCGATATATAGTAAGTTGCACTGCATTCCATGTTAGGTAAATCAGCCAAATACTGGGCTATTATACATTTTGGCGACATAATCCAACCTGTATATCAAGTTGTTGTATACACACAGTAGCCAGTGTAAAAAGTAATGTCATGTTTCTGAGATGATTGTCATCAGATTATAACAACAATCCACCTACTGCCTTACATAGCAGCATGTGAGTTTGGAGCCACCAAATTGATTCTTTGTATGTCTCGTTTGTTGTTGTCACTGAGGTGAAGTGGGTCAGGATAACAAAGCAATGGCCAGACTGGCCTCCTTTTGTTATCATAACAGTTGACTTAGATGTCTAATTAAGAGACTCGTCATTTAAAAATATATAAATTACATGTTTTGTGTACATGAATGGCCTGGTTACATAGACACATAGCACATGCTTTTGTATCAAAAGCTGATTAGTGAAATCTTGTACACCCTTCAGACACAGGGCTGGGTGGTTTTGAAATTTACATAACAAAAAATTAACATAATTTTCAGTTGTAATGATCTTGCAGTCACAATTGGAACTTGGGATGGAAACAGCAAGGCTTTCTTATGTTTGAAAGCGTGGTTGGGGAACTGTGACCTTTGGTTTGGTATTATGTAGTAACTGATTCGGCTCCGTGTGGGTGAGTGTAGGCCGTGCTGTGATCATGTGACATCGTGTCCGACTGTTGTTTGTAGGAGAGAGCGTGTCTATCATCAAACACACAGATGCCATTCCAGACCCTCAGGCTGTCAACCAGGATAAGAAGAACTTGCTCTTTTCCGTGAGTACTTGCCCAGTCCTTGTTTTACTGCCCCCCAGACAACGGTCCGGTTTCCCACCAGGGTACTGTCGCTCATCGACCATAATATGATTCTCCTGTCCAGTTTAGTAGGCGGCCAGTAAAATAAACTGCCCATGCCCTAGATAGAAGCTTCTACATTTCATGGCCTTTTTCTGCAACAACCATGATACACATAATCCATTTGAAACATGATATATGAATTTGCGTTTGTAGTGCAGTGCACTTCAAACAAGCGCTGAATAATTCCTGACTGCCGGGCACAGCCAGGCACTGTCTGGGCTGACAGTGGTTTACTGTTTCCCCATTTATTTCTCATTTCTCTCCGTCTTTCATGACAGCTATAGCCACTTCGATGAAAGCAATATGTTGGTCATACAAACTGGCATTGGCCTAAGTACGTTTCACCTAGATTCAGCTTGTAGATGGCAAGAAAAACACTCCGAAGGCTGACATTTAAACCAAAAACATCCCAAGTGTCGATGGTTAAGTGAGCTTGAGATGATGAAGATGAATAGTTTGCCATTTAATCTAATTTTTTTAGATGTAATGTAGCGTTAAATTAACGACACTCGTGTACGTTTTTGTGCGTAGTGTCCAGCAAGACCCGAGCATTGAAGCATGTGTGTGTACTTGGTCACTCGGTCAATTCAGTGCTCAAGATTAACTTGCCGTGGTCCAGTGCAATAAGTTTTTGCCAAAGAAAAAATCAAAATTCCATAGCCAGCCTGGTGCAGAAGTATCACTTCCGTTTCCTGTTTTATTTCTGTTCTGTTATGTAACTCGGCAAAAACTGTGTTAACATTTACATTTCGGAGTTTTTGCAAAGAAGTGTTGTCATTCTGGAAGGTGAACGTTTGAAACCAGCACAGATCTAAGAAATCTGCAAAATAATAACGATAACAACACTATTTAATTCAAAGGAATTGAAAGTCTTGCTTTAAAATGCATTATTTTAAAGAAGAACACAAGTTTACTGTGCAAATTTTAGACAAATGTAAGTAAACAGTTTAGCCAAGATGTTGCTGATATAATAAAAAATGTGTAGTTGGATTTCTGAGATCATATTTGCTACACATTTGGATTTTCTTTGGACAATGTAAATAATCTTGATATAATGTAAATTGTAATAATAGCAATTTTGTAATCAAATCCCCATTTGGTAATGCATAGCAGGAGGTAAGGTTTCATGTAATAATGACCGTCTGTTGCCAACATCAGATACGTGTAGACGACGTCTAAAAATATTCACGTCAGCTTCTATTGGTTGCATTTACCAAAGCACTTATGCCGATTGGTGCTACTATGTCAAAAATAGAATGCTGCATTCCCATGCCCGTGACAAAATATGAGCCATATCATACAATAAAGATGGGGTTCAAAAATGCCCACAAACCAATAGAAAATGTGATACTTTATGTGATCAGAGCAGTTTGGGGAAATTGTACAGCTATAGTATCAAATTCCAAGCCAAGATGATGTCAATTAATAATATGCTATACCAGTGGTTTTGTCTTTGCTGTTTGTGTCTTCTGTGGTGACATTGTTTGTGACATTGTGACATTGTCTCTGGTTGTTTGCAGGGCACAAATGTCGCCGCAGGCAAAGCTCGTGGAATCGTTGTCGGAACTGGACTCAACACAGAGATCGGTGAGTCTCTTGGAAGCGTAAACACCGTCACATGCGTTGTTCATTTCTTGCACAGGCTACATATTCATTGCTACTTGTTCTCATCCGTTTCACCTGTTGTAGCAACAAATATTAGATAAGTTTTGTTCACATATATGTTTCGTACATTTAATCTTATTAACCAGACATTGTGTTGAAAACGACCAGGATCTGATTATTACAATTATTCCTTAAACCTTTTTAGAAGTCTTGAATTGGATGGGGAAAAGATATATCTAAATCAATTGGAAGTAGTAACCAAACCAGCTGTTTTGTAAAAAAACAAAACATTTTGAGGAATACTTCACGTCATCGGAATAGTTTCTAAATCTTGTGCGTGAGATGGATGGGCCCCAGACAAGGTGGGCTAAAGGCTCGTGAGTCGTAAAACACACGGAAAGACCTGGCATTTGAGAGCTGATGTAGTGTACAGACGGCGGTGGTCTGTCTTCACCCGACGCTGTTTACATGCAGCTGTTGATCGTCAGGTCTCGTGCACAGTGGCTCCCCTTGTCGGTGGGAATTGCAGGCTGTACTGGAGCCGTCAGATGTGTGTCTCAGTTAACGTGGTAACTTTCTCGGTATTTACTCGGTTATGAATCTGAGTTAAGCAGTAACATAATTATTGTTGTTGTTATTGTGAACAGATGCAAATAGCAATGTGGGAAATGTGATGACAGTGTTTTTTTGTGAATGGGAAAAATCAAACTGAAATGTAATGTTCAGTTGTGGATGGGGGGGGGTCACTACCAGAATATTGGCAATGACTGCAAGGGGAGGGGAGGGGAGGGGAGGGGAGGGGAGGGGAGGGGAGGGGAGGGGAGGGGAGGGGAGGGGAGGGGAGGGGAGGGGAGGGGAGGGGAGGGGAGGGGAGGGTGGGGTGACTTCCCTGCCCTGTACCAACTTGGTGGTGATGATTGAAGAGCAGTCTTCGCAGTTTGGCCAATAGACAACTGTTGCCGGATATAAATAGTGTTGTTGCATAGAGCTGGTCCAGCTGTCCGTCTGGGTTCCTCTCAGCCCAGAATGTGATACAACAGTGAAAAATGGAAAATATTGTAAAGGAAAATATTGCATGCATTTTCCCAACACGAATGGCTAAGTGACTGTTCCATTACCATATACATACATGCATGCATGCATACATTGTACATACATACATACAGTGTTCCTCAAATTTACATGATAAGTTCTTATAGGATGAACAGATAATTAAAAGTAACTTTTGTGCAGTTCTACTGATGGTAGACAGATGTAAATAGTTTGTAGTTCTTGCAGTTTATAAAACTGACGGTAATTCCATTAATCCATCTAGTCCACATGAAAGCCAAGATAGTTTACCTACGTCAGAAGGTGATTGTATTGGTGTAGCTGTCACAGTAGGTCAGATTTCACATAGAAATTAATACAAATCTGTGTACAGAGAAGAAAAACAAACAATACACACTTAAATCAGCGACAGACTTGGCATTCAACACCGTGTTATTTGTGTGTTGGTTGATATCTACGACATTGTATATGGAAGTCAACTGTAACCGAAATGTTAATAGTTTAACGTTAATTGCTCAAGCGCACATATTATTTTGCCTGACCTCACTAGAGAACAAATGTGATTTTGTAACAGTGAACATGTGTATAGTATTAGTAAATGGGCCGGTGATTCAAGCAGTGACTAAAGAAAGGAATTATTCGAGCTGTTGCTAGCACTGGCGTGGCGAGGTCGGTGTTTGCATCTGTCACCTGAACCATGCCCTGTTCTTACCTATGCACGTCATCCACACACGTCAAGTGCACAACTTTGATGTGGAACGCAGCCTACGTCATAGGCCGAACCAACTTAGCACCATACCTTGCTGGCTCGTGTTCTTCACAGCTGGTGCCACGCAAATAGTTCCCCCTACGAGCTGCACTTATTCATTGGGGCACACGGGACGTGACACTGTTATTTTCGACACCGTTCTCCAACTTTTGATACATTGCCCAGCATATCCCTGCTGGGTGGATTGTCAGGCATGCACAGAATGTGTCCGATGTCAGTAATGACTGGAACAAAAACAGAAAATAAATCTAATCTTTCTGAAATAATGGTTTGATTGAACATAAAGTAAACTATAAAATATGTACCGGTAGATGTAATTACAATAACTAAGATACATGCAAAACTTATGTTTACAATAGAACCACAAGCACCGACAATATAATTAGTATAATACAAACAAAGATATAAATAGCATACTACAAACATTGTAACCCTGGTAATAGTAATTAAAATATCAAAATTATGATACAATTATTAATCAGACTTAAGATAGCTTTATTGCCATGTGTTCACATTGTAGTTACAATAAAACATTGAAATGTGTAATGATATATGTTGTTGTACTAGTACATTCACATGACAATACATTCACATGCACCAAACGATGATGATAAAATATACTACTACTTTAAATAAAATTAAATAAATAAGAACAATCACATAAAAAGGTCCAAATAATTTTTTTTCTTTATAGCATCGATAAATAATTAATACGATCTAGTAGAAATATATTAGCTTAAAATGTGAAATATGAAATAAAATAAGTAGACTTAAATGACTAGCCTTTTTAATGTTGTTTGTAATGGTTTTTGAGATTGCCCATGGCGCCATCTGGTGACACGGGAGGGAAGCAGGGCAGGGCATGTTTAGTTGCAATCAGTGAAGATAAGTTGAGGCAATTGGTCACTCCGCCGTTAGTTGATGACGCAGGCAGACTTGTGAACAAAAAACAGCGCGACTAATGGTTCTCAGGCCCTGGTGGGAGGCTGGGAATTGATTGGTGTTTGACAGAGGGATGTGTTTGATTTATGGTGCCACGCCTCATTGTGTTTGCTGCACGTCACAGTACCTCACACGAGTGGCCTCGCTTTCATCATCAATCATGTGTTATATAACTAAACATATCAGGAACCATTAAATATCCCTCTGGGATTTACTTTGCGTACGTTTTATGATGGATTAATATCGGCTCCTTGATTTTATATTGTGTTTTTTTAGTTAAATCTATTTATAAAACTCTAACTAAAGTACTGTTGAAATGCCAGTTATTGATGCGCAGACATGTAGACAATAGTGTTGCTGTCATACTAGATAAGTACCACCTCAAGTTATTATTAATATTCAGAATGTACAAAAGAACAATTTCAATAGTGCACCTTAAAAAGTAGATGATTATGAGTTGGCAGTAAAAAAGACATGTTCTTATATAGAGCAGTATCCAGTCCTCAGGACCATTCAAAAGTGCACTACACTATACTTCCTCACAGACCTGTTCACTCAGACACCATCTCGGCTTCTCTGGGAAGCATCCACCCATATGCTGTAATTAATTCGCGTTGGCTGCTCGTACACATATCCACCACTGTCTATAGCCAGATACTCATTTATACAGCTGAGTGAACTGGAGCAATGTAGAGTGAAAAAACTTGCCCAAGATTTTAACACCGCAGCACAGGATTCAAACCAGGGTTCTCGTAGTCGAGAGTCCGAAGCTATACCCCTGAGCCATTGCGCTCTACTAGACCTAAAGAAAGTAGACGTGAAGAAAGTGTCCCGATGGTGATAATACTGATTAATTTATAAATATTCGAGGTTCCATCTGGAAAATTACGACACGCGCCTAGGTGGCGTTATCAAAATACACGAGTGTCTGGTTGAATTACGACAGTCTTGTGTGTGGGTTGTATCACTAACAAGATGGGAGGGCAGGGAGGGAGGGATAAGACAATGGGAAGCAGGGAGGGATTGCTCACAGTGCAGCATGAGAGACGTCAGAGGGAGGGGAGGGGAGGGGAGGTGATAAGGACAGCCTGTCTGGGCCTGTCTGGTCCTTGTTAGATAACATTACGCCTGCCCCCTGCGGCTGATAGCACCTACTCCCAGAAATGCCATGGGTGTCTTCCAGGGAACAGGCCCTCCCTGGCTATCTTGTAGCCGTGCACTGAGATTACTCGCCAGATCCAACCCGGCTGTGATGACGTCTGTCCACAGAACAGCAATTAGCTGGCGGTAATAGGCTAGTTTTTATCGTGCCGTTTCTTGCTGATTTCAAGCACATGCGGCACCGGCACCGTCGCTGGCGGTGCCTGGGTTGCCTTCCTTGTTTGGAGGTGTAATGGCATGACAGGCCGCATCAGTGGGTTTTTTGCCTCGACATTACACGCTCTCTGTCTTGTGGCTGATGTGTTGTGCCACAAGAAGACTCCCATCTTACGCAAACACAGGCATCTCAGCCATTCCACACATTGCCCGGGTTTCCCACTGGACGCTGTCCAAAACAATGCTATTTCAGGCTGAAGATTTAGCGAAATTATTCCGGTTTTTTCTGCCATTTCTCCTCAGTGCAGTAATTATGTTTAGTAGCCTTATAGGAAATGCATATCTTACCCCAAAATAACAGTTTGTATAGTTTGGTGAACAAACAAGTATTTGGAGGTAACTCGCTCAGTGCTTGGTGCTTGCCTGTGATTGGTCTATATAGTTCATTGTCGTATGTGATGCCATCAATTGTCAGAATAACAAAGCTCACCCATGCGCTTAGAAGCAATGGTAAATCCATGCTTGTAGACTCTTGTTGTGTTTTGTGCAGTTACCAGAAAATACAGTGAACTAGCAAGTATTCCCATGTTAATACAATATGAATGATTTCTGTACAAATGCAAATAATAAACTATGTTTCCTAATACATTGTAGTACTATTACTGATTCCTGTCGCCTCTTACTGCCAATGTTTCAGTTATTATTGGTCTGGTCTATTGTACAGCCCAGAATATTCCATTTCAAAAAGATAAGTCTTAACAACATTAAAAAAATTATTTGATTAAAAATATTGCAAATTCTTATAATATAGTTTTCATCTGTTAGCTGTTCCCTGCACCTTTCTTGCTATATTAGAACAGCATTCTCCATCGTTACAGTTATGACAATAATAAGTACAGTAATCATTGCTTTATCAGTCCATAATTATATTGATTACTACAAACCACAATTAGTGTTCGCAATAAATGTGTTCTAATTGATGATTGTTTTGACCCAAATAAACAACTCACCACTGATTGTGTGATTGGTTTCTGGACAGCCATTCTAAAAAAGTGTTAATGCTAGGTGGCTCTCCTAGTCCATTGGCAGTTGGGGTAAACATACGTACAACATATTCGCTAAAAAATTAGTATCTTAGAAGATCAAAAGGAGTTTTAGCCATTCAGTAATAATACATATTTCAATGTAGATGAATGATTCACTGATTAGATGCACAAATCAACCAATAATTTACAATATCAATTAACTGAAACAAAATATTAATCATAATTGGTGTAATTGTCAGGGTCCGTACGGGGCCTTGAAAGTCTTGAAAAGCCTTGAATAAGATTGGAGCAAATTCAAGGCCTAGAAATCTTTGAATTTTACAAAGTAGTCTTGAATTTAATTGTGGTCAGTAAAATATTTTGTTGGCTCAATAGT
Organism: Oasisia sp. SBJ-2009; assembly: GCA_964017155.1. Taxonomy (NCBI): domain Eukaryota; kingdom Metazoa; phylum Annelida; class Polychaeta; order Sabellida; family Siboglinidae; genus Oasisia; species Oasisia sp. SBJ-2009. Next base: position 10,653,458 of record OZ024865.1, on the reverse strand, counting down.
CGTGACAAATTAATAGACATAGGCCAGTGGCAGTCAGGTGGAAGGGAAAGCTGATGTACAAAACTAACTCGCATGCTCATTGGGCAATCAGCATTTCATCATGGTTGCGCCATTTTGTTCTTAATCAAGTAAAATAAGTTTGTCAAGTATGATGTGATTCACTTAGATTGTTGTTTACACTGTTAATTTACTGCGATTAAAAGTGCAGATGTTGTTAAAACAGTTTTAAATTTATTGTTCAAATAGCCTTGAAAAGTCTTAAATAGCCTTGAATTTCAAATGTCCAGATGTGTACGGGCCCTGAATTGATGTTGATAATTGATGTCTACAGGTAAGATTCGCACGGAGATGGTGGAGACTGAGACGGAAAAGACACCTTTGCAGCAGAAGCTGGATGAGTTTGGACAACAGCTCTCTAAGGTGAGGCTTCACTGATAGGAACAGATGCACATGGAATTATGTGTCATTTGTCGATATATTTACGAAAACAAGTATTTATTTACTAACATAGTTTGGGATGCCTTTCTTCTACAGGATGTTTTCATTCCTGAGAGAATTGTATAGAGCCTGTCTTCTAGAGCGTGCCACTGAGTACGAGAACAAGTTTTAAAGTATCAAAATGCTGTAGTAGTGGTAACTACTGGCCCTGGAGTTACTCCTGAGATGGTGTATGTTACGTCTTGTTCCTGTAGGAACAAGACATGTTTATTGTAGTATAATTTAATTTAGTATAATTTAACTTACTTTGGAGCTTATTTATCCAAGCCTAAGTCATGCGTCATGCGTCATTTATCGAAGATGAATACGATGTTTCGACCTGTCATCTGCAGGCCTTTTTTACGTACTGGTGTCACGTGCTACAAGGCACGTAGATGACGGGTTGAAACATCGTACTCATGTTCGACAAATAAGCTCCAAAGTAAGTCAAATTATACTACAATAAACTATTCTTGGAGCCATGAACAATATGTTCAATAAGACATGTGTTGTTAGCCGACACGTGATTCACTGCGTTCTGTTCTCGGTCCAGGTCATCTCCATTGTGTGTGTGGCTGTGTGGGCCATCAACATTGGTCACTTCAACGACCCGACACACGGAGGCTCCTGGGTGAAGGTAAGGACTTTCTCGGCCACCATTTCGTCTCTGTACTGTTCACAGATGTGACACTGGAGACTGTGTCACTAATACCCCGATCACACTAACAAATTTAATCTAGTGCGAAACCAGTTTCGCTCCCGTTGAGCGTTCACACTACATAATTTAAACCGGATCAGTGAGTTAAACGGGATTAAAGTAATCCACCTCCTTGAGGGGGTTTCAAACCGGGTTCGTTTTGAACCCGAATTGGTAGTGTGAACGCAAAGGGGATTAACGCCAATTTGCAGTAAATGTGACTTAATTGATTCCACATGTAAGGACAGGCTTGGAAGATGTGACCATAATGTGACAGGTAATTAATGTCCTGTCCACTTGATCCCCTGTGACAAGATGTGATCAATAATCAATTGATCAACACTAGTTGACAAGAACTACCCTGATTCAGGCAGTTGCAGTATGCAACAGGGTATCTGAGCCAGATTAGTGAATGTGCATTAACTAATCTGGCTAGACACCCTTTTGTAGTGTGACCGGGGTATACGATGATGAGCTTGTCAGGAAAATTAACAATTAAACAGAATCCCGTGTTAAATTTGAGCTTCATCATAATGTAAAACCTAACACAGTGTTTGATTATTTCCGTGACACAGGAGTGAATGGACTGCTGGCGTCTGTTGGTGTTGATTGTTTTCAGTAGGCAAGGTGACTGTTATAGAGTGAAATCTATGTATTAGAGAGCAAAATTGGGAATTTGAACTCATACGAGTGTTTGTGAAAAGGTCTCCTGGTCTCTTACGGCTTACTGTTGTTAAATACCTCACTCATTCCTGTTTCATTGTCATCCTTCCTTCAGGATGAATGCCTGGCTTACTGCTGGCGAATAACAACAAGGGAAACATCAAGACCACCCTGTCTCCCTCCCTAACCTGTGGGGGAGTAAATTCCTCCCTATTGTTCCTTTACAACAAGCATCCCACCTGTTTCCAACTTACGCCTCCCTACTACTTGTGTTCTTGAATACAAGCTGTGCCTTGTCAACCATCTCCTAAGACAATAGTTGGTGACAGAGTTGGTCTTTGTTTACTACCCCAATGTAGGAAGCCAAGTAAGAAAAGAAACACATGTGAAGTTAATCAGGCTGAAGACATTGAATTCGTAACTGAACAATAGATTCTTTCAGCCATAACATAGGACATCTAACTATAGTAATGGTCTGTGCTACTTTTGTAGAAATAAAACCACTTTTTGCATCAGGGCTTTATGCAAGATAACATTATTGCCAGTGACACATGTTTTGGTGAGCACATGGATGTTAATTGTTAAGCTAGTTTACGAACTTTCAGATGTGCCTGATGACCTGAAATGGGCTACAACACACATATGACACCATTTACACTCACTTTCAAGGCATAACTAACAATATTTATGGTTTTGGAAAACCTTTTTTTGCTCTTCATTTTTTATCCCATCCACCCTATTTCTGCCCGTCCATATTCGTTTTTACCCGTTCAAATGATGGGTGGACGGGTCTCTACATAAAGCTATGGCTGAAGACCTTGAATTTGTAACAGAACAATAGATCCTCTCAGCCATCACGTATAGGACATCTATAGTAATGGCCTGCGCTACTTTGTAGTAATAAAACCACCGTTTGCATCGCATAACCCTGTTTTGCCATGTCACACACCAGGGGGCGATCTACTACTTCAAGATCGCTGTTGCGCTGGCCGTGGCTGCTATCCCAGAAGGCTTGCCGGCCGTCATCACAACCTGCCTCGCCCTCGGCACACGCCGCATGGCCAAGAAGAACGCCATTGTGCGCAGTCTGCCCTCTGTCGAGACTCTTGGCTGCACGTCTGTCATCTGCTCCGACAAGACAGGAACACTCACCACCAACCAGATGTCTGTGTGCAGGGTGAGTCATCAGTTCAGTTTGTCACTCTGTCCGTCCGTCCGTCCGTCCGTCCGTCCGTCCGTCTGTCGTCTGTCTCGCTGGCAGTCTGTCCCTTCATTCAATCACTCTGCCCATTCAGTCTGTCACGTCGTCATTGTTTTTATTGCATGATTTGACTTACTTTGGAGCAAATATTTGTCAATGAGTACGACGTTTCAACCCATCAGCTATGAGCCTTGTTCACGAACTGGTGTCACGTATGTTGGCTCAGATTTCGGCAGGATAATTTGGAACATGAACAGAGACCAGGGATACCATCTGCCCGCCATCTATAACCAAATTATCCCGCCAAAATCTGAGCCAACACACGTGACACCAGTACGTGAACAAGGCCCGAAACTGACGGGTCGAAATGTTGTACTCATTGAAATAATGTTGCTCCAAAGTAAGTCAAATCATGCAATAAACCATTCTCGGAGCCATTAACAATATATTCAATATCATTGTTTTCCTCTTTCATCTGCCACTTTATCCAGCTGTGTGTCACCGTTACCTTGTCTGTGAACACCTCAATGTTTCTGTCTGTGTCTGTTGATCATCCTGTCAGAAAGTCTGTCATACACCTATACATTTGTGGTGAAATCACAGATGGTTTCCCAATATGAAAACATTTGACACAGACATTGATAAAAGAAGTACCAGCTATAAAGTAATGAATTTGAATTTGCTACTCAGAACAGTTGTAGATCAACAGGGAATCTAGTCCTGGTAAATCTTGTAGTCAGTTTCATTTTCCATGCCTCGCTGTCTGAGATAGTTAAGTGTATTCGCATGTTTTCAGTCTAATCATCTCAGTTGTGTGTTTTTAGCTGTTTGTCTTTAGCAAAATTGACAGTGGCAAAACGGAAGTAGATCACTTCGAGATCAGCGGAACAACGTATGATCCTGAGGGTACCATGTAAGTAACTACCCCGCCGATTATATGGGGTAATATTGTCACGTGAATGTATGTTGTGTGATGGCTGCGTATCTTCACGTGTCTGTCTTTTCCGCCAACATTTAGGCAGTCTGTTGTCATGTAAAATTCCAAACGAAACTGTTAAACTTTCGGCCAGTTGCGCTGTACTGAAACCATTTTATGGCGACAGCCGCTCTCGGATACGTGAAGATACGTGACTGGTAGCGCCATCTATGTGTCTATTGCTACATGTCGACGAGTCGCGTCTCAATACTCTTTCTGTCGTATCATCTATCCAGATGTTCATCTTCGACAAAATAGCCGAAGGCAACATTTCCACGAGCCAGTTTGAAATCAGTGGCGCCACCTATGCGCCGGAGGGTGAAGTGTAAGTGGCAAGGTTGTGCTGCAAGGTTGTACCCCTCAGCATGGCCCCCGCCACCCCCGCCCCCCCCAGATACTATGTGCCCTACATTGTTCCCCCAATACTTACATGTTAGTTCAACCGTGACATTTCGTCTACAACGTCACCGTATTATGACAGTGATTTGTCACATAGTCACTGTTGATTGGCCGTCGTGAATGTGTCTAATCCTGTTTTTATGCTTTTTACATTACCAAAGACCTAACGGACCATACTGAATTTACTATGTCGTGAATTGAAAACCCCGGATTAAAGCGTCCGACCCTAAACTAACCACATTCTCACCCGCCCATTGATCCTACAGTGTGACCAACCCGTGTGCTTCTATAGGTGTACCACAACTCTATAACACTCAACATAATACCTGCTTAAGCGTGTGTTTGTGTGTGTTTACCCAAACAACCCATCAGAGTTATACCCCGTCTGATTGCCTTTTGATATAACAAATGTCTAACCACACGTGTGGAACCATCAGTGGTTAACCCGGTAGAGCAGTTAGGACGCATTCAACTTTGTGGTGGATGATGTGGATCATTCAACTGTTCACTTTCTTGAAATTACCCCCCCCCCCACGTCCTGCAAGTTTATTAAACACATTTGATATTGAACTATTGCACTGTACGTGCAAGCTCCTCAAAAATACCACTTGACATGAAAAATATGTCAGGTAATTACAAGCAGAAACATAGTATGGGTTGTTACTTTATTGGTTGAACAGTTTTGTTATCATATCAGTAGTAACATTACAGCAAAGTTGAAACGTTCTCTATTTCAACTGTAAGTTGAAATGTAAGTTTGATGGTACTAATTCAAATCCGTGATGATATAACCATTAAATAATATCTGTATAACCTATTTTAGTGTTCCATCGGAAGGGTGTGTGGTTTGGAATGGAACTAATAACTGATGCTGTCATTATTAGTCATTGTTCAACATGTCAAAAGCACATTGTATTTCATTGAGCACTTTAGTAGTGGTAGACATATAGAGTCCACAGGTATTAGTAAATAACATGTTGACATTATGAATCAAATAACAAAGACCTTTGAGTTCAGTCGGTATATCGTTTGAAAAAACAATGCAGGCAGGTTTAATTGTAATTATTCTTGATGGGCAAGGCTGTTGAGATCAGCGTAGTAGCTGTTTTCCTACATTACACTTATGGATAAGGTGTTACTGTCATTATACCAATGTCACAACGTTTAGTGGTTAGTGTTGAATGTGTGACTGTTTATGTAGTTTCATGACAGTGTGGCTGTGAGAACCTTTCAATAGTCACGTCACAGGTGCTGCTAGCTTCCACACGAACCACTAGGGGGCAGCATTGTGAGTATCGTTTGTAACAGTCACGTATTAAGTATGTTTTTATTTCATTTCGCTGACAGAACTCTTGGCGGAAAACCAGTGAAGTGCGGTGAATACGATGCCCTGAATGAGTTGGCCACCATCTGCAGCCTCTGCAACGACTCAAGCGTAGACTTCAACGAGGTACGACAACCACAGTTGCACTTATGCTCACTCGCAGGCAAAGGACAACTGTGAATCCTAGTAATGACAGTCTACGAACGTTGTTTGCAAGCAAAAGATGTTTGTGAATTCTAGCAGTGACTGTCTGTGAACATTGTCTGCATGCAAAAGATTCCTAATGATGACTCTGTGAAACTTAGTATAGGCTCTGTGAACCCTAGTAGTGTCTCTTTGTGAACCCTAGTAGTGTATCTCTGTGAACCCTAGTAGTGTATCTCTGTGAACCCTAGTAGTGTATCTCTGTGAACCCTAGTAGTGTATCTTTGTGAACCCTAATAGTGTATCTCTGTGAACCCTAGTAGTGTATCTTTGTGAAACCTAGTAGTGTCTACGAAACCTAGTAGTGTCTCTGTGAACCCCAGTAGTGACTGTCCGTGAACCTAGTAGTGCCTCTCTGTGAACCCTAGTAGTGTCTCTGTGGACCTAGTAGTGTCTCTGTGAACCTAGTAGTGTCTCTGTGAAGCTAGTAGTGACTCTGTGAACCTAGTAGTGCCTCTCTGTGAACCCTAGTAGTGTCTCTGTGAACCTAGTAGTGTCTCTGTGAACCTAGTAGTGTCTCTGTGAACCTAGTAGTGTCTCTGTGGAGCTAGTAGTGTCTCTGTGAACCTAGTAGTGACTGTCCGTGAACCTAGTAGTGTCTCTGTGAACCTAGTAGTGACTGTCCGTGAACCTAGTAGTGTCTCTGTGAACCTAGTAGTGTCTCTGTGAACCCTAGTAGTGTCTCTGTGAACCTAGTAATGTCTCTGTGAACCTAGTAGTGACTGTCTGTGACCTCTGTCCCCAGACGAAGGGTGTGTATGAGAAGGTGGGTGAGGCGACAGAGACAGCCCTCACTGTGCTGGTGGAGAAGATGAACCCGGCCAACATTGACAAGTCGGGGAAGAAGAAGAAGGAACTGGGAACACTGTGCAACATTGACATCCAGTCGGCGTGGAAGAAGGACTTCACCCTGGAGTTCTCTCGCGACCGCAAGTCCATGAGCAGCTTCTGCATCCCCCAGAAGTCAACCAAGCTCGGTCCCGGACCTAAGATGTTTGTCAAGGTATGAGGTCGGGTTTATAGGGCTGAGTTCATTCCATCGATTTTGCCACCATTATTTTTAATCTGATTAAATAGCGTGCGTGCGTGCGTGCGTGCGAGGGAGCGAGGGAGCGAGGGAGCGAGAATGAGTAGTTGTGTGTGGGGGAGAGATTTTTTTTAACTCAACGGTTAGCGATGATGTTAATAAAAAAAACTGGCTAGTTACGTTGATGAGTTGTTATATCAAACTAAATTTTTGTCTAAATAATGTACCAATACACACATGATTTAAATACTGATATACAGAATGTATCTCTTGTGGATATTTCTCCGTAAAATGCTGTGTATTTTCGATGTGTACGTTTAATTTGTTTGATCTTACAGCAGTATGATCAATGTCATTTTATGCAATAGAATTCATATGGTCAAATAATATTACTTTCAGCAAGTTGCCTGAAGGAATGTCTAGAAAAGTGTGTTTTACTACGTTCAAAGTATCCGTATCTGTAAATATGTAACGACGTTGTGAATTTCTTATAGACAAATGTAAAAGTAGTTTTTGGAATGGTTCTTTTTGCATAATGTGTATGGAAATCCATTGCAACAAATGTGCCAAATTGACTACATTGGACATAGATCTAATGTTTTCACTATTTGCACAGTGTCTCTAAATGTGTTCAAACATAATCTGTAATTTCAAAATTTACTCAATTAAATTCAGATCAGTCCTTTTACGCTGTGAGAGGAATCTCCCTGTCCCTCACACACCCACATTTCAGTAAATAAACTGTTGATTTGGACGTGTGTGATGATGATTTGTGTCAACAGGGGGCAACAGAAAGTCTACTGGAACGCTGCAGTTTTGTGCGGGTTGGCACTAGCAAGGTGCCAATGACTCCCGCTATAAAGGCTGAGATCATGAAGCATGTGCGCTATTATGGCACTGGTATGTACCTTGCTCATATGTCTCATCTGTGCCTCTGTTTCTGTCGCTACCGTCACAGGGCGCCCCCGAAGCTGTCATTGACCGGTGCAGCTTTGTCCGTCTCGGCACGTCGAAAGTGCCAATGACACCGTCGGTCAGAGCTGAAATTATTCGTCTATGCAAACAATACGGGACTGGTATGTCGACGGTATAGCACCCACCCACACCCCCACCCCCACACCCACCCCACACCATCCTGGCATGTTGTCGTTTCAGTTCACCGAATCGCTGTCTTCTGTTTGAAGTTCTCTTCTGCACTCTAACATACGATCTCTTTCTTTCAGATTGTCTACAGTAAACCCTAATGTAACGGACACATGGTACTGTACATGTTCGAAACATTTTAGAAATTGGGACAATTTGAAAGTCTTGGTTAATGACGTATGTTAACAAATGGTCATTGTTTCTAAGTTCTGCTTGTGTCCATTACACGCAGGTTTTTCTGTTTGTGTTTTGAACTGTTTAACTGTCCATTGTACACAGGTTCCCTGTAGATATGTAACTTGTGTTTTGAATGTGTTTTTGACCATTGTAGGCAGGTTCCCAAGTAGAACAGTAGTAATTATTTTGAATATTGCAGGTGCTCTGGTCCGAGCAGTTTTGTTTGTTCTTTTGATTCTTTCACACTTTCTACACCTTCAGGGTTGGGTTTGTTTACAACAGTGTTTAAATTTAGTACGTTATCACAGGTAATTGAATACACTGATTGCAAAATACAATTGCTTTTGTAGATGTCTAAGTAAAATTACATTGTATCTGGTAAAGTTAGAGATAACACATATAGTGTAAGAAACAGTGAAATAATGAATTGTTAATTTGATTCAATTATGATAGTTAAATTACAGGATTGATTACACTGGTCAAATGGTGATTAAGTATGATTACACCCACTGGCAAAAGTAACGGCAAAACATGAAGTGTAATTTAGTATTACACTTATTTGCAGTTGTAATCAAACCCAACCTTGAAAACTATTCCAGCACTGTGTTACTTTTCAGCACCACCAAATGAGTGTTGTTACATTCTAGTGATTTTGAATCATTTAATTTTCTTTTTTTGTGTTATACTTACATGGTAATACTCCGGCAGGTTTATTCCTTTGAAGGAGTATTTACTAGAAATATGGGTCAGATTTGTGATCATGTTTATTTGAGCAATGGTTGTATCGCACTGTTTCCATTCCAAAGTACAATTAAGTTAATGAATGCTTAATGTATACCTGCAGTAAAGCTTTTTGAAGTTTTCCAAAATATATTTGGTGTAAGACCAAATATTTTAGACAGTACAGCCATTACAAAATTGATACAAGATCAGAAATCTGACCCACAATATGGACTCTGCTGTGTGTGATTTAAACTGTGTAGGTAGATAACACACTTGCTATACTGACAAACTCATGTTCAAATTGTATCGGTACGTTGGTTAATGTTCAGTATTTGAGTTGTAAAACACATCTGTAGCATGTATTCGGGAAGTTAATGATAGCATAATGTATGATTTCAAATGATAGCACACAATGTGTATGTATTGCTGTAAGGAAACGTAGATGTACATTAACATAGGATTTGATTTATCTTTGAAAGTCAGAAATTAATTAAAAAGTAAATCAGGGTCCGTACAGGGCCTTGAAAAGCCTTGAATTTGATTGGACCAATTTCAAGGCCTTGAAATCCTTGAATTTTATACAGTAGTCTTGAAAAGTCTTTAATTTAATTGTGGTAAATAAATTTATTTTTGACTCAGTTGTCATGACAAACTAACAGATGTAGGCCAGTGGCAGTCGGGCGGAAGGGAAAGCAACACACAAAAATAACTTGTTGTTCTTAGTCGAGTAAAATAAGTTGGTCGAGTGTGATGCGATTAATTTAGATTGATGTTTTCAATGTTAATTTACTGCGATTAAAAGTACAGACGTCATTAAGACAGTCTTGAATTTATTTGTCAAATAGCCTTGAAAAGTCTTGAATAGCCTTGAATTTCAAATGTCCAGATGTGTACGGACCCTAGTAAATATATAGTTTCAAGTGTCTAGGTCATGTAACGAATCCGTCAATTGAAGTAGTGAATAGGTCACTCATGCAGTGTCAAAACAAACTGTGGTGTCGTGTATGACATAATTGGATTAAAGCTGGATACAAATTGGTTATGTAAATGGGCCTTGAAGGTTTGAGTGAAGCAGGGACAGCCGTGGGTTGGACGTGTGTACATGTGCTGTGTTGTTGACTGTGTGGTTTGTCTGGGGTAGGTCGTGACACCCTGCGTTGTCTGGCCCTCGCCACCATTGACAACCCCATCAAGAAGGAGGACATGGACCTGGAAGAAGCCACAAAGTTCATCAAGTACGAGGTCAGTACAGGTGGCATAATGTACATTTTAATATGCTAACTGTGGGGGTTCTTACACAGGGTCCGTCCGGGGCATTGAAAGTCGTGAAAAGCCTTGAATTTGATTGGACCAAATTCAAGGCCTTGAAATCATTCAATTTTATAAATTAGTCTTGAATTTAATTGTGGTCAATAAAATATTTTTGGCTCGGTTGTCGTGACGAATTAACAGACGTAGGCCAGTGGCAGTCAGGTGGAAGGGAAAGCCGACGCACGAAAATAATAGTTGAGTCAAATAAGTTGGTCAAGTGTGATGTGATTCATTTGGATTGATGGTTTCAATGTTAATTTACTGAGATCAAATGTACAGATGTCGTTAAAACATTTTGCCTTGAATTTACTTTTCAAATAGCCTTGAAAAGTCATGAATAGCCTGGATTTCAAATGTCCAGATGCGTACAGACCCTGCTTACATGAGTTCAGTGTCTGATGTAACTGACATCAGTGTGAAACACTTTAAATTTACATTGTCACAACAAATATTCAGGGATGCTCCCGCATCAGAGAAAGCTTTGGATCTCAACTAAGAGAACTCGGGTTTATATCATGTGCTGTCATGTTGGAACCTTTGGCAAGTTCGTTCACATTACATTGCTCTAGTTCACTCAGATTATGAAAGAGTATCTGGCTCTAGACAGTGGTGAGTGTTTGTGTATGACTAGTCTTCTAACACATAATTGCGTTATTGGTTCAGTGCTTCCGAGGGAAGACAAGCTGGTGTTAACTGACTAGTGTCAGGGAGTAGAGGGCAAAGCACTTAAGAGCAGTCCTAGGGACTGTGCTATGTAAGAACTTCCCTTTACTGTGTGTATCCACAGGAGGGGTTGTTGTGTTGATTGTAACACACTGGTTGTCATCCCTGGCTTGGCAGTAACTTATAGCAGCCCAGTGGCACAGTGGCGATAGCTTTGGAGTCTCGACCAAGAGAACCCGGATTTGAATCATCATGTGCTTCCATGTCAAACCTTGAGCACATTTTTTCACTCTACATTGCCCCAGTTCACTCAATTGTATGGATGAGTACCTGTCTATAGATAGTGGTGGATATTTGTGTACGAATAGACTTTGCGCTTCCCTGAGATGATGTTCAGTTTAACAGGTCTGCCAAGGAGTACTAAAGTGTAAAGCACTTTCGGCAATCTCTAGGATTGAATACTGCACTATGTAATAGTTTACCTTTACTGACAAGTCATTTGATGATTGCAGACAAACGCAACTTTCGTCGGTGTTGTGGGCATGCTGGACCCCCCTCGCAAGGAGGTGGTTGACTCTATCCACGAGTGTCGCAAGGCCGGCATCCGCGTCATCGTCATCACTGGCGACAACAAGGTCAGTGTCACCAACTGTCACAAGTGATAAGTATTAACGCTGGTACTGTTCTCAGTCTCAATTTGATGCATAACATATAAAATGAATGCAACAGAATCCAGTGTTGATCAGATCAACTTGCCAACTGCTGAAAACATGTTTAGTGTTTTTGTAATAGTTTTGACATTTTGTTTAATTACAATTACATTAAGCTCAGCTGGTATCATTCAAGCACATGGCCAGCTGGAAATGAGATTATCTGTAGATGTAGTGTACAGACAGTCTAAAACCTGGATTACAATTGTTCCTCTTAAGTAAATGACTCCTACACCCGGAAGTCCGTATTGCCGGTGTTGGCTGTGGTATCCTCCCAGTACATTATGGGATGTTGACAGGCCACGGCTGAAGCGATCTGTCGTCGGATCGGTATCTTCAGCGACACGGAGAGCACCGAGGGAATGTCCTACACGGGCCGCGAATTCGACAACCTGAGCACATCTGAACAGGCGAACGCTGTGCGCAAGGCACGGCTGTTCGCTCGAGTCGAGCCCATCCACAAGAGTAAGATTATCGAGTACTTGCAAGCCGACGGAGAAGTGTCCGCCATGGTACGTTGCTTTATTTCACCAATAGGTGTCACTGTACATCACAGGTTGAGCTGGCGATAATTATTTGTAAATGTTGCATAGATTTTACATGAGAATGTTGTAGTTAAAATTTTTGATTGCTAAGCTTAACCTGGTACTTATTCAGTAGACCAATGACGAATACAACCTCTGCTCATCAATGACAGTTGATCATGTCACTCCGGGTATAACTTAATATTTGTATTTGTTCAAACAAATCAGTTGCATGCAGTTCTGGATGATATTTGATTAGAAACACCACAACAGTAGTTTGAAACATGAAAACAAAACAGTGCTGCCCAGAATATCAGTTGTTTATACTATTTGGATAGCTCCATTTAAATTGGTAAATGTTGCAGTGGTGTAGTTTCCAGGGGGCCACTGTTGAGAAGTGTGGCAAATAATTGTGAGTTTGACGTCTGAAACAGTCTGCCAGCCTTAGATATGTAGACCATGTTGCCATGTGTTTAGAAAAAAATATACCGAACAGATTCAATACTGTTAAATTGGTTGTTTTAATACAGGTCTAATATACACCGTATTTTATATTTCAAATTCCACATGACAGTTTTAATAGTATTTCATAATGTGTTTGTATATTTATATATATATATATATATATATATATATATATATATATATACTTACGTATACAGTTTTAGTAAAGGTTTTAATTTTGTATTAATTTATATAATTTACATACCAAGTTTTAGTACTATACATTTTAAAAGCAGTGTTTAATTTTGTTTAAATTAATTTATATAATTTACATACAAAGGTTTACTAGTACATCTTAAAACCAAACATTAATATGATTTATATTAATTTATATAATTTACATTTCTATTTATTTTATTAATATACATTTAGTATATTTCTGGTGCAGCGCATCGATCTGCCATGTGGGAATTAGCACTATATAAAACCTGTATTATTATTATTACATTGAAAGTATATCTAAACTGTGAACTACCATGAATACGACAATGAATGACTGTAAAGTGAACACTAAGTGTTACGTAAATGTTGTATTTTAATTGTCATTATGTCACCCCCACAGACGGGTGACGGTGTGAATGACGCCCCAGCCCTGAAGAAGGCTGAGATTGGTATCGCGATGGGATCCGGTACGGCCGTCGCCAAGTCCGCATCAGAGATGGTTCTCGCTGACGACAACTTCTCGAGCATCGTGGCGGCCGTGGAGGAGGGCCGGGCCATCTACAACAACATGAAGCAGTTCATCCGCTACCTCATCTCGTCCAACATCGGCGAGGTCGTCTGCATCTTCCTCACGGCTGCCCTCGGCATGCCCGAGGCCCTCATCCCCGTACAGCTGCTGTGGGTGAACCTCGTCACTGACGGCCTCCCCGCCACCGCCCTTGGGTTCAACCCGCCCGACCTTGACATCATGGACAAGCCGCCCCGTCGCGCTCGCGAGCCGCTCATCAGCTCCTGGTTGTTCTTCCGCTACATGGCCATCGGGATCTACGTCGGCTGCGCCACGGTCGGTGCTGCCGCCTGGTGGTTCCTCATCTACGACAAGGGCCCGCAACTGAACTACTACCAGCTGGTGAGATGTGTTAAATGTCGTACAAATTATATTATATTATATCAATAACAGTGATCCTGGTTTTAAAGCGCCACGAACAATTTGAAATTGGATGTGGCCCTATATTAAATAAAATATATTATTATTATTAAACATGCATTGAACTGATCGTTTCCAATGGAATCAAAATTGTAGCCGAAATAAATATAAAAAGTTGGGGGTATTTTTAGGCATTTAGACATGTATGATATTGTCGGGAGTGTTTCGTTTGAAATTTCTTTACACTCGTGGTGTTGAATAGTTTCTGTCTTTTGGGGAAAGTTGACTACTGTTGAATGTCCGTTTGATAGCTGTTATTATGTTTCTTTGACAACAGGGATTACATTTTCAGGGGGTTACCTCAGAGCATAACGTTTTAATACTGATAATAAATTTGACTTTATTAGGGGCCATGAAGAAATGTTCATGGATCAATCTAATTAAATGTTTCACATCACGTAGGCTAGGAGATGTAAAGTTGAATGATGTTTTTTTTTTAGAGTTGGATGTGAGTCTTTTGGTTGAACAATTGGCGACGAATTAGAATCTGATGGTCTGTGTGGTTAATCTATGTTTTCTATCAGTCAGCAAAGCACAGATTGACATGGAAACATAAATTCTCTTGTAGGTACACTTTTGTGACCAAGTTAGACACATACAGACGTGTCACTGTCACTATGACTGTATTTGATGCAGACAGCCACCTTGATGAAGCAACTTTCACTTTCAGTATCGTCAATGACTGAAATAGTCACCCATACCAGATAGTAAATCCAGAAATGCGCAAACATTTTAACACTTTGTATTAGTGATAAAGTGTAGGAATATGATCAATATAGTTTGACATAATGTATGGAACACCACTTTTGTGGTGGTTTTAGATTCACTGTGTGATATTGTTGGTTTATGCCTTTGCTGCATAAAATTGTTTGTGATGAACGTTTGTTGCAGAGGCTGTTTGTTGAGACGATGTCTGGAGTTTGCTGAATAATCTCATGTTTCGTATCGTCTTAATTGCTGCGCTTCATTTTAGTTCTTCTCTCAGCTAGCTGTTTCACGTTGTTGTGCAAAGTGAACTTCTCATATATCTGTTAGATTTACAGATGACCTTCAACAGATATCATAGTTGACCTGAAGCCTCTTGCAGATACTGACAAAATGTTTCTTCAACAATTTGCTTGCTATTTATCATGACACACTGACCCTATTTTATTCTTATTATTCAACAGTGTCTTAGTTTACCTTAGACACCAATTTTTATGTTTGGTTTCAACTTTGATTTTCGAATATATTATGTTTTAATAGTTGCATTTAAATTCAGTGTTTTTGTTTTTCCAACACGTGTGGCAGTTTTTAGTAATCGTTTATGTTTCTAGTAGTTGTTTGAATTTTTTCCGTTTGATATGCTTTCTGTTCATTTGTTTGTCCATCTTGTCCCATGCTGGTTTTGTTACTTTCCAAGATTCCCAGTTTTCACACACATGTAGCATACGCTTATGACAGCATTATGAATGGCTAACTTTATTGATGTTCTGTAATGCTGCATTCTCAGTACCTTATTATTCGAACTTAGTTTCTGTTTTATTATGTTGTATTTTATCTATGTATTTTCTTCAGTAATTTCTTTAAAATATTATTATTTTTTCTTTTTGTATTTTTATTTTGTACATACATGTATATGAAGTGTTTCATTGCAAAACGTGACAAGTCCGGTGCAAGTTTTTGTTTATTGTCTGATGAGGAAAAAGAAAATGTCAAAACCGAAACGTTTATAAATATCAATGACTATATGCACATGTATGTATATATGTATATTTATTGAGTGACGCTATATGTACATGTATGTGTATATGTATATATATAATGTCATGAAACCGTTCATGTATGTTATGTTCAACAAACGATACATCCAGATTTGATAGTGTGTAAATAGAAGTTATTATAATAGTGCATGTATAGATATACATTTGCCTTTTTAATGCTGATAAAACGTGCTGACGCTTGTGAGTGTGAAACTCACAGAACCTCATCACTATATCTCAGGGTCCGTACAGGCCCTTGGAAAGTCTTGAAAAGCCTTGAATTTGATTGGACCAAATTCAAGGCCTTGAAATCCTTGAATTTTACAAAGTGGTCTTGAAAAGTCTTGAATTTAATTGTGGTCAATAAAATTTTGTTTTGACTCAATTGTTGTGATGAATAACAGCCAAAAAAGGAAAAGCCTACGCACAAAAATAACTCGTGCACATTATGCAATCGGCATTTCATTGTGGTCGGCGCCATTGTTTTCTTAGTCTAGTAAATTTTTTAATGTTAACTTATTTTATGCTATTTGCAATGTGAACTTATTTTACTGCGCTTAAAAGTACATATGTCATTAAAACAGTCTTGAAGTTATTTTTCAAATAGCCTCGAAAATTCTTGAATAGCCTTGAATTTCAAATGTCCATATGTGTACGGACCCTGATATCTTCTGGTCGCTATGAGCGTGCATGTGTGTGCATGCGTGCATGTGCTGAACTTGGTCGTCTCTGTTCCTCAGACACATCACACACAGTGCCCCGCCGAGCCACGGATGTTCCCCGACGTCAGCTGCAGCGTTTTTAACAGTCCGAAGCCCATGACCATGGCGTTGTCGGTACTCGTCGTTATTGAAATGCTCAATTCACTGAACAGGTAAATACGTGCGCGGCTACGTACATGCGCGTGCGTGCGTGCGTGTGTGTGCTCACGTCTGTTGGTGGCGTCATGCACTCACCCAGCACAGCATGCCCTGTTCCCTGGACATGTTCTACTGCACAGTGACTTTCTTTCCAGCGTCACCTGCACACCGGCCCCAGCTCCTATCTCCTCCTCACCGCTACTTTGTGTCCACTGCACGTCTCCGTTCACGCAGAATTTACCCGGGCCAAACATACCGTAGCCTTAAAATGATTGGATGATTCAGATCGAAACTCTTTGCTAAACCACAACAATTTATTTGCGGATTTATTCTGACCGTTTTCCCCCAGTGGAATAAAGTGGTATTATAAAGGTACTCAGCGTTGCAGTGTCCACCAATTAAAATGCTTCTTGCAATTAACTTATCATGGTTCATCTGGCAACTAATGTTTGGCAAAAGATTGTATTATGCCAATTTATCAACCTGCTTTTGGACAAAATGTCCGTCATTCATCTACTTGACATTTCATATCCAATTACATTACTAACAAAATAGTCACATATACATACGTGTGTAACACAAGTACGTCAGGAACTGTTTATTTCAGGAAGTAGAGAAACAAATTACTACTGCTAGGTTTCCCATCGGGAGTTTGCATGGAAACTGACTAATAAAACGTGTTTAAAAATTCCTGAATTCTAAAATGGAAGTGTGTCGACACGGTACACAGCAGTGCCGAGGTGTGTAGTCGCTGGTCGGCGGTGTGCAGGACCGACTGACCAACTGGCGGCAGCGATGACGTTTGTGGTGGCCGGATTCGTTCTTTCTTCGACTCACTTGTGCATCAGTCAGTGGCTCACCTTTCACCTGTGCTTGTTCCTTCTCTGTTCACCCCACCACCACCACACCTCCACCTCTACTACCACAACCACACCAGACCCACCAGTCACAGTGCCTTGTGCAAGACGAGCGCTTTAAAGGCATCGAATGCAGCATCTTCGAGAGCCCCAAACCCCCCTCCATGGCTCTGTCGACTCTTGTCGTCATCGAGATGTTGAACTCGCTGAACAGGTAAGGAGCTCCGGCGCGTGGTGCCGGCGGTGGCGGTGCATGCGTGCGCACGTGCGTGGCGCCGCCTCGGCACCGCGGCGCAAACGGCGCGGGAATTTGACTAGTTTGTGCATGACTTCCCTGGAGGTGCGTTACGTGTCGAATTAGCTTCAGTGTCCATTACATTCGTTGTCATCAGCGGCTCCATCGGCGATGTCCACCTCGCGACAGTCGGCTGGTGGCTGTCACGCCTTTGTTTTTGACAACGGTTGTTGCCTGTTTTATTTAAGTCAACAGCTTTCGAACTGTGAACAACTGTCACCATTTTCACCTGGTGTTTAGTACGAAACCCTGTCACTTTTGCAACACAAGTTTCACATCCATTGCATTTCAAGACTGGCTGCCAAAATGGGATTATTTTTTGTGAATTTCTAGTAAACTATGTGGCATGTGTAAACTTCTATTAATTGCTATGATTTCATTACCAGCATCAGCCAACATGTAACTTTCTCCTTGCTTCAAACATGTTCTCACAGGGGTCTTGTTTGTCATACTTTACAGGCCAAGCTGTCTCATGCTTTGATCGTTTAGCATTTGTTGCATCTTCCTAGTCTTATTGTAGCTTCGTCTCTATCTCGCAGAGTCGCCTACTGCCAGTGTATCCATCTAGCAACAGGTTACTTTATGATGTAGCAGTACAACGTCACACATGACACACATTTCAAAGTCCCCTTCTCATTCTTCCCTTTCGATCATTCCACTTTTCCCTCTCCCTCTCCATTTCCTTGTCTATATATCAGCTCTCATCATGTCTCGATCGTCTTGTTCCATGGTCTGTCTCACAAGTACAACTCTTAACAGAATCTGCACCACACAGTTCAAAGCTTAATGTAATTCACCAACCTCTGCTAAGTCTGTCACTGGCATCTCCCGTCTGTGTTACATACATGGTAGGGCGTGTTTAAGTTAGCAACAGTCCACTAAGACTTCATCCATCTACAAGGATCACATCTTAACCCTTTGCCACCCAGTACAGTTTCTTCACATTATTCTACATTCCTGTTCCCGCAAAACAACTCCGTAAATACCCTTATACTGAGCGGTTTATTTTTCATCTGATAAATCTCTTATGCAATGATTCTTTACCTATATGCACTTTACCTGTATATAAATTATCTATATTTATTATCAGTTATTCAAAGCTTCAACCATTTATAAATATGTGAATATGACGCATGCAGATCCCCACATAAACGTTCCTTTCACATGTTAAAAAGCTGTTGACTGATGCTGTAACTAAAAATGTATGTGAAATTGCGGCCGACAAAACACATGTCCCATCTGTACGCAACAAGCTGACAAGCTTGCTGGAATTCGAATAATACACCACGCATCACCAGGTGATCATGAAACAGACTGCATGAAGGTTCCCGTGCATGCCACTAGGCGGAGCTTCTTACCTCCAACTGTAGCGTTCAGTGTTTGTTATGCTGTGCAACGTTTTTCGTAGCGATGGCATTGTGACAACTGCGTCTGGGTAATGGTGTTTGCAACAACTTGATGATTGTAATTTCAGTGCTGTGCATTTGAGAATTGCAGTCATAAGTGTTGTTTGTCTGCCTGTGTTCTAAGCCACTGTCAGCCTCCACTTATATACCCATATTATTCTTATACCCAAGAAGTATTCTGTGCCTCAGTGGCATAAATATTCACTGGTACTTAAATAAAACTAGAATATGGGGACACTGATACAGTAATAATATAAAATAATTTATTCGTATTCCCCGTAATGATCACTGCTATGGTATCTCTACCTTGTGTACGCCATTAAAATACTTTTTCTAAAATAACAAGGCAAAGCCTGGAAATTTGCATTCCTTTGAAGGAATCTAAAAACTCGTCATGTAACTTGAGATACATTGCTGCATTACCCTGTCTGATGAGTTCCCTCGTGTGGTTTCACTCTTTGAATCCTACACAGCACGGTTGTGTCCACACTCATAACATGATTGACAAGTTGCTGTGTTTCAAATAACTCTTGCATGTTACTTGTGGTAGACCAAGTGAATTCCTAATACTAGAATGTTGACATGTATCGCACATAGTATGAACCTGTAGGTCGGGTTCTTTTATGCATGAGGGTAAGTTGTGTGCCCCATAGCGGGGTGCATATGGATTTTTCCAGTTTGCCTGTTTCACCTAATTTAATGTGCCTGGGTCATGTTACAGAGTCATGTGACTTGCTTGTGTGATGCATGCATGTATTCTTGCCCCAGTTATGACCTGCTCTCCTCCATTGTTACATAAACCGACCGTCTCTCTCATTTATTTCTCAGTGTGAGTAAATAATACAAAATAACAAACATTAATATTTAGATGCTGTTTCACATTTGAAAATATATATTTTGATTCAAGTTTTTGGATAAGTAAACAGCATTAGTTAACCTGGCATCTGTTGTCAATCTTCTTATGTTGACATATTAAATTTATTAGCATATTGTTGTATTACAATTGTTTTTGCCATTTTTCAAATATTGATCATTAGCATAACGATAAATTTGTGATTTACACTTGTATATCTAATCTGTTGTGAGTTTTATATATATCTTTCAGATTGCTATAATTTAATTGTTGTATGCTAGCAGTTAATTGGCTTGACCATTCTATATGTAATTCTTACACACAGTATAACTTTCACTTATTTTCATTTCCTGCCCTGAAAAACAATAATATAAATGACCGTCGAACTGACTTGTGATATCTGTTATCTTCACTTCTTATCTACATTAGATTCTATTGAGGAACGGACATTAATTTTGCAAAAATAATTAAAATAAAAAATCACAGTTGGAATGTATTATGGGAGATCTATTATTATCTGATTATTAGATACACAAAAATATGAGAAATTGCCTTCTCAGTTAAATTCTTAAAAGTGAACAGAAGCTTGTTTCAAACAAGCAGTCGCATTTAAGATAATAAAAGTAAAATTATTATTTCTTTTAAATATTTGCAATTGTGTTTACATCTAAAATGGTCTGTGAAGTGGAACAACTTCAAGTAGGGCATTATTGTGAATTTTTAGATGTTGCCGCATTTCGGGCCCAATTTCAGCTTCATTTATTTAGTTCTTGTAACTGTGGGTCATTGTTTACAGCTCTCTGTGGATTACTTTCGTATTTTTGTGTGAAACATCCCATGGGCTGTAGGAGGGTCCAATGGGCTGTAAGCAGGGTCCAATGGGGTGTAAGCAGGGTCCAATGGGGTGTAGAAGGGTCCAGTGGGTTGTAGCAGGGTCCAATGGGTTGTAGCAGGGTCCAGTGGGTTGTAGCAGGGTCCAGTGGGTTGTAGCAGGGTCCAGTGGGTTGTAGCAGGGTCCAGTGGGTTGTAGCAGGGTCCAGTGGGTTGTAGCAGGGTCCAATGGGTTGTAGCAGGGTCCAGTGGGTTGTAGCAGGGTCCAATGAGGTGTAGCAGGGTCCAATGGGCTGTAAGCAGGGTCCAATGGGCTGTAAGCAGGGTCCAATGGGGTGTAGCAGGGTCCAATGGGCTGTAAGCAGGGTCCAATGGGCTGTAAGCAGGGTCCAATGAGGTGTAGCAGGGTCCAATGGGCTGTAAGCAGGGTCCAATGGGGTGTAGAAGGGTCCAATGGGCTGTAAGCAGGGTCCAATGGGGTGTAGCAGGGTCCAATGGGCTGTAAGCAGGGTCCAATGGGCTGTAAGCAGGGTCCAATGGGCTGTAAGCAGGGTCCAATGAGGTGTAGCAGGGTCCAATGGGCTGTAAGCAGGGTCCAATGGGGTGTAGAAGGGTCCAGTGGGTTGTAGCAGGGTCCAATGAGGTGTAGAAGGGTCCAGTGGGTTGTAGCAGGGTCCAATGGGGTGTAGAAGGGTCCAGTGGGTTGTAGCAGGGTCCAATGAGGTGTAGCAGGGTCCAATGGGCTGTAAGCAGGGTCCAGTGGGTTGTAGCAGGGTCCAATGGGGTGTAGCAGGGTCCAATGGGTTGTAGCAGGGTCCAATGGGTTGTAGCAGGGTCCAATGGGGTGTAGCAGGGTCCAATGGGGTGTAGCAGGGTCCAGTGGGTTGTAGCAGGGTCCAGTGGGTTGTAGCAGGGTCCAATGGGGTGTAGCAGGGTCCAGTGGGTTGTAGCAGGGTCCAATGGGTTGTAGCAGGGTCCAATGGGTTGTAGCAGGGTCCAATGGGGTGTAGCAGGGTCCAATGGGGTGTAGCAGGGTCCAGTGGGTTGTAGCAGGGTCCAGTGGGTTGTAGCAGGGTCCAATGGGGTGTAGCAGGGTCCAGTGGGTTGTAGCAGGGTCCAATGGGTTGTAGCAGGGTCCAATGGGTTGTAGCAGGGTCCAATGGGGTGTAGCAGGGTCCAGTGGGTTGTAGCAGGGTCCAGTGGGTTGTAGCAGGGTCCAATGAGGTGTAGCAGGGTCCAATGGGCTGTAGCAGGGTCCAATGGGTTGTAGCAGGGTCCAGTGGGTTGTAGCAGGGTCCAATGGGCTGTAAGCAGGGTCCAATGGGTTGTAGCAGGGTCCAATGGGTTGTAGCAGGGTCCAGTGGGTTGTAGCAGGGTCCAGTGGGTTGTAGCAGGGTCCAATGGGCTGTAAGCAGGGTCCAATGGGTTGTAGCAGGGTCCAATGGGTTGTAGCAGGGTCCAGTGGGTTGTAGCAGGGTCCAATGGGCTGTAGCAGGGTCCAATGGGTTGTAGCAGGGTCCAATGGGTTGTAGCAGGGTCCAATGGGCTGTAGCAGGGTCCAGTGGGTTGTAGCAGGGTCCAGTGGGCTGTAGCAGGGTCCAATGGGTTGTAGCAGGGTCCAGTGGGTTGTAGCAGGGTCCAGTGGGTTGTAGCAGGGTCCAGTGGGCTGTAGCAGGGTCCAATGGGGTGTAGAAGGGTCCAGTGGGTTGTAGCAGGGTCCAGTGGGTTGTAGCAGGGTCCAATGGGGTGTAGAAGGGTCCAGTGGGTTGTAGCAGGGTCCAATGAGGTGTAGAAGGGTCCAGTGGGTTGTAGCAGGGTCCAATGGGGTGTAGAAGGGTCCAGTGGGTTGTAGCAGGGTCCAATGAGGTGTAGCAGGGTCCAATGGGCTGTAAGCAGGGTCCAGTGGGTTGTAGCAGGGTCCAATGGGGTGTAGCAGGGTCCAATGGGTTGTAGCAGGGTCCAATGGGTTGTAGCAGGGTCCAATGGGGTGTAGCAGGGTCCAATGGGGTGTAGCAGGGTCCAGTGGGTTGTAGCAGGGTCCAGTGGGTTGTAGCAGGGTCCAATGGGGTGTAGCAGGGTCCAGTGGGTTGTAGCAGGGTCCAATGGGTTGTAGCAGGGTCCAATGGGCTGTAAGCAGGGTCCAGTGGGTTGTAGCAGGGTCCAATGGGGTGTAGCAGGGTCCAATGGGTTGTAGCAGGGTCCAATGGGTTGTAGCAGGGTCCAATGGGGTGTAGCAGGGTCCAATGGGGTGTAGCAGGGTCCAGTGGGTTGTAGCAGGGTCCAGTGGGTTGTAGCAGGGTCCAATGGGGTGTAGCAGGGTCCAGTGGGTTGTAGCAGGGTCCAATGGGTTGTAGCAGGGTCCAATGGGTTGTAGCAGGGTCCAATGGGGTGTAGCAGGGTCCAGTGGGTTGTAGCAGGGTCCAGTGGGTTGTAGCAGGGTCCAATGAGGTGTAGCAGGGTCCAATGGGCTGTAGCAGGGTCCAATGGGTTGTAGCAGGGTCCAGTGGGTTGTAGCAGGGTCCAATGGGCTGTAAGCAGGGTCCAATGGGTTGTAGCAGGGTCCAATGGGTTGTAGCAGGGTCCAGTGGGTTGTAGCAGGGTCCAGTGGGTTGTAGCAGGGTCCAATGGGCTGTAAGCAGGGTCCAATGGGTTGTAGCAGGGTCCAATGGGTTGTAGCAGGGTCCAGTGGGTTGTAGCAGGGTCCAATGGGCTGTAGCAGGGTCCAATGGGTTGTAGCAGGGTCCAATGGGTTGTAGCAGGGTCCAGTGGGTTGTAGCAGGGTCCAGTGGGCTGTAGCAGGGTCCAATGGGTTGTAGCAGGGTCCAGTGGGTTGTAGCAGGGTCCAGTGGGTTGTAGCAGGGTCCAGTGGGCTGTAGCAGGGTCCAATGGGGTGTAGAAGGGTCCAGTGGGTTGTAGCAGGGTCCAGTGGGTTGTAGCAGGGTCCAATGGGGTGTAGAAGGGTCCAGTGGGTTGTAGCAGGGTCCAGTGGGTTGTAGCAGGGTCCAGTGGGCTGTAGCAGGGTCCAGTGGGTTGTAGCAGGGTCCAGTGGGTTGTAGCAGGGTCCAGTGGGTTGTAGCAGGGTCCAATGGGGTGTAGAAGGGTCCAGTGGGTTGTAGCAGGGTCCAGTGGGTTGTAGCAGGGTCCAGTGGGCTGTAGCAGGGTCCAGTGGGTTGTAGCAGGGTCCAGTGGGTTGTAGCAGGGTCCAGTGGGTTGTAGCAGGGTCCAGTGGGTTGTAGCAGGGTCCAGTGGGTTGTAGCAGGGTCCAGTGGGTTGTAGCAGGGTCCAGTGGGCTGTAGCAGGGTCCAGTGGGTTGTAGCAGGGTCCAGTGGGTTGTAGCAGGGTCCAGTGGGTTGTAGCAGGGTCCAGTGGGTTGTAGCAGGGTCCAGTGGGTTGTAGCAGGGTCCAGTGGCCAGTAGCAGGGTTGGGTGGACCACAGCAATCTTCTGAACACACCTAATGATAAATATTCTCTGTGTATATTGTGCTGCATTAGCAGGTAACACCAAAAATAAGTTTTTTCATTGAAACAATTTAGTGTATTTTTGCCTTTACTTTGTGTTGTCTAATGGGAGTTGGGTTGACGTTGTGAGAGTGTAGAGGGCGGCGATTGACGTGTAGAGGGCGGCGACTGACGTGTAGAGGGCGGCGACTGACGTGTAGAGGGCGGCGACTGACGTGTAGAGGGCGGCGACTGACGTGTAGAGGGCGGCGACTGACGTTTAGAGGGCGGCGACTGACGTGTAGAGGGCGGCGACTGACGTGTAGAGGGCGGCGACTGACGTGTAGAGGGCGGCCACTTACGTGTAGAGGGCGGCGACTGACGTGTAGAGGGCGGCGACTGACGTGTAGAGGGCGGCGATTGACGTGTAGAGGGCGGCGATTGACGTGTAGAGGGCGGCGATTGACGTGTAGAGGGTGGTGATTGACGTGTTGTTGATGTCTCTCCCCCACAGCATCAGTGAGAACCAGTCACTGACGGTGATGCCGCCGTGGTACAACAAGTGGCTAGTGGGAGCCATCGCACTCTCCCTCTCTCTCCATTTCATGATCCTCGAGGTTGACGTCCTCTCAGTGAGTATAGCATCCTCATTCTTCTTCTTCCATTAAATAACCTCCATTATTGTCATTGGTTTTTAGAGTTCTCTAGTATTTTTGAGTCCACTACAGGTTACACATTTACCCCCTGTGTGGGATCCTTTACTTCCCCTGGCATAGAAACCAGATAGAAGGGACCACCGGCTTTTAGTGTCTCTTCCGAAAGACACAGGCAAATGTGGGGTGCCTAAGTTTCGAAACGGTGGTAGATGGGATTGAACCACCGTCCCTTCGGTTGACAGTCTGGCGCTCTACGGCACGACCACCGTTTTTATTTTTTAAACACATATTGATTTTGTCAGTAAGGGGAGGGTGGCAGTTTACTTTAAGTAGTAATTTATAATGGGAAGTCTGCCATCTAGAAGGTGGGAAAGTTGAACAGGGTTTTGCGGTTAACTGTGCTTGTTTTGCCTTGGCATATTGCCAATCAATTCTGTTTAGAAACTGCATGTTTTGTTTATCATTTGAACGTGCTACTGGCAGAATCTTTCAAATTGCGAACATTGTTCCAAGCTTAATGAAGTCACTAAACACAAATTGGCATGTGACAAACATTCAACATGCATGTTGTAGTTATAAGGACTACTATAATATTAAATGAGACCAATTAAAACCAAGGAGCTGGCATCCTTGCTTTAAACATGTTGTGTTTTAACGATTTTGTGTCTTCATTATTTATTGTATGTTAATTATTTTATTTGGACGTAGTGCTCCTGTCTACGATGACTACCCTGGTACTGCAAATGTTGCTAACTAACTGCTTTTTTATTAGTGGTATAGAATGTCACCGTTTTTCTTCTTTAAGCCATGTTAAATGGCTTATGTCATTGTTGTATGTCTACTTGGCAGGTTGCAATGTTGTTATTCAGTGTTTGTCAAAATATAATTACATACTTTAAACACAATTAATGATAATTTGGATAACCTATACAATGCACTATTTACTGCATGAATTATTTCCATGATGTTGCTAGGTTTTGTTGCGGATATTGCTATTGTAATTAATGATGCGTGACCGTCACACATGACTGACCACTGTGTCTCTGCGTTGCAGACTGTGTTCCAGATCACACCCCTCACCGTTGAGGAGTGGGCCGCCGTGGTCAAGATCTCCTTCCCTGTCATACTGCTTGACGAAACGCTCAAGTTTGTCGCGCGCAAATACACCGACGGTAAAAACCCTTTCGATGGCATACAGTGGATTGTGGCGATGTGGACAGCCTTCTTCGCCGCTATCTATTATTCTCCTGTTTAACCGTTCGATAGATCTGCGCCGAGCTAGACGGCGGTAGTGGTTCTTGTCCTATTTGCAGTTGCGTCCGCCACGTGCAACTGCGTCTTGGTTCCTGTCAGTCTGTGTGTTGTCTGCACTCTGCTTCTTTATCGGACAAGGTTTAACCAGATAAAACTAAGCTGCCGCCAGTGGTTCGAAACACCTCAGGGAAATTTCCAAAACGATCTTGAACGCACACTCAGCAATGTGTAGCTTGTATATAGGTTGATTTGCTTGTTACAAAATACCTGTTTTCGAAACGCTGGCGAGCTTAGGGGCGCTCCTGCACATAGGGAACTTTAACAGACGCAGTTGCTGGCTTCGGGATTTCTCGCATGGGGACTACGACAAGCACGGTAGGCAAAGTGCACCGCTTGCACAGCAAACTGACGGTGCACGTTGCGCACGTGTGTGTATGTGTGTGTTTGCGGGCGTGTGAGTGGGTGCATGTGTTAATATATATATATATATATATATAATGGCTATATATATGGCTTTCATAGCGTCAGTCGCAGGTTGAACGGGTAAAGTTCATACCATGAGAGGAAGTGGGTTATTGATCCAGCCACCAAACGAATTCACCCTCGCATGTTAGAATGTTGTTGTCTGTTGTCATTACCGTGTTACCTCCTAATATACCTGCTTGTCAGTAGACGATTTTTAGGTCATAACACGCAATCTTTTCCGTCACGTTGGCAAGTTTTTCTGTTGCTGCTTTCAAAATGGACATGTCTGCTAGGCATCTTCGTTCAAAATTGTCAATCAGGCTGAGAACTGCTAGAAATTGTTCCTATCAATTACTGGTGGTAACACGGTTGTGGATGTTTGTCCCTGTCATCTGTTGTTATACAGGATGTGCTACAAATTCTTGTCTCTTCCACCGTGATGACAAAACCAACAATTCCCATCCATTCTCAAATTGTGTAGACATCCACTGCTTTCCAGTAGAGAAGAGTGTGTAGGAAACTGGTTTTAACGAGTAGATTGTAGGAAAGGACATGTGATTTATTTATGCTCAACTGCCTAGTTAGAGATTATACGCAACTGCATTGTACAGACAAAATACAATAAGGGAAATGAAACGCACATGGCAATGCTTTAATAAGAACGAACCCGAAATTGTAATCATGTGAAGTTGGGACCAGATTCTGATGTTCCCGAACGCAGACGTTGCTTAGTTGGCAGGGCGTAATACATGTTCTCCATGCCATGTTTGATTGTCGCTGGTGAGAGGCGTGTACAACTTATTGAATATTGCAACTAGCTAGTCGTTGTTTATATGCAAACAATAATATTCAATCGGGCCAGGAAGCGAGCTGCCTTTCAAACTTCATTGTTTTGTTCACTGTAGCAATTCTAGTCTAGAACGGCTGGATCGCTGTGTTCATGTTTTGTTCAAGCCGATTCGGTTTTATTTGAATGTCGGCGTGATAGAGTCCTGCGTCTCTTTGGATTGATTTCTTGTCTCGGTCGGCGTAACCCAGAAAATAGGACAGAATACCGAGTGGTTTTAGTGTGTGATGTTCCTAAAATTGTTGATCTAACTGCATGTCCCTTGCGTGGACCAAAACAGTGACTGGTTTATGTGTGTGCGTGATACGTGTTTGTTCTTGTACTTGTCTGAATACAATCTTGTAGCCGTATTCCAGTCATATGCAGTCTGCATATTGTGGCTTCTGTTTTGAGAAAAATACATTCAAAGAAGAAACACCTGGCAGAAAACTGGACAGGAATGTAAGGTCATCGGTGATTAAAACAGAGCAAAGGATACAGTACTCCAGTGTGTTAGGTACACGATTTTATTATTGGCAATCAGTTTATAATAGATACTGTAGACTGGCTATGTTCTCAACGATGTGCAGGCCTGCCACACGACGTGATATGTTTTCATTCAAACAGATGCGTTGTGTCGATCTGTGTACGTACGTGTTCGTCTGTGTACGTGATTGTATGTCTGTCTGTGTACATAACGTGTATTGGCACCGTGGTGGGTGAGACGTCTCTTGCTCAGTTGTCAGATAGGCGACGATGTTTTGAAGGGCAAGAGTAAAGCAATTCGTTTGCGGGCGTCTCACGATGTGCCGTTGCGTGTGCGAGTGCGTGGGGAGACGACGGCATTGATGCATGAGTGTGCTCCTGTTGCGCCCCTGTAGTTGTGTTCACTCAAACGACAGCCTCTTCTGTAATTGCCATCGAGCGAGGAGATCGTACCGTGCGTGTGGCGTCGTTCACCCGTCTCCATACGACACGTTCCATCGGCGATGTTGTCATGTATTTTAAAATATTGCTGGTTTTATATTAAAGTATCCTATTTAATAAATGCATGCCTCCGTGTGGTTTCTTCAATTCGTTCGCCGGCGTGATCGTGTTAGCGCTACTAGAGTGTCAGATGCGATCCGATCCGTCCTTCCGTCCTCCGGCGTTGTTTGTTCATTAACCCCAGACCTCCGTTCTCCCCTCAACTAACAGAATGGCCGTTCTTTGAGCTTGACGAATGCTGGTTGTGTTCCACTGAAGTGAGTGGTTGTTGGTGCGACGTGGTGTGAAGCAAATCGCACGTGTTGTGGGTCGAATTGGGTCGACACGGCACGCACGCTCACCGCGTCGTCTGCATGGTGTGGTAGGGTTGGGTAATCCGTAGGGTTGAGGGGTACGATTACTAGGGTAGAAGTCGGGGACAGCAGGCACTAACATGCCTAGGGTGGTGGCTGTTTTCGTCACTTGAACACTTCACTTCACGCGGTACACTAACAGACGCCTTATAACAGCTGGCGGTTCACTTTGAGTAGCTTTCTGCAAATCAAACTCACTCGCACATTGTGTGTTATAATAAGAATTTCAAAGACGTGTTTCCTTTCAGTCGGAGCCAACAGAAGCGATCAGTTTACCTCTTAAATGTAGTGTTATTGTTGTAATTATAATAACTAGCATTCTAAAGCACCTTATCTCCGGAACCAGCCCGTTAATAGGCACATACACACATTATAAGACGTACATGAAATCATAAAAAATACTAATTAAAATGGTATATCATGGAAAATATATAAAAACGCTATTTGCTAAGTAATTAAGATATATGAAAAAAAAAAAAAAAGATGTGCGTAAGTAATGTTGCTGTATTGTAAAGTAGAATACAAAAAAATATAATTAAAATAAATATAATAACATTTATACTAACGATAACATTGGTTCACGTTTAGCAAACAAAAATTGTCTTAAGCATCAGTGCCTTAGTTTACCGAGAGGGTATTAGTTTTGGCCCTTAACACGTCCACAAAATGGACGTTGTGTATTTCACAGATTGTAAAATAGATTAATTTTAAAATAAGCTTAAAGTAATATACAATACTGACATATCCTTTGTGGGCTGAAATGGCGATTCCTTTTGTGACAATTGAAGGCTAAAATGGAGCACTATGTGGTTCGATTTGTTGAGTACAAAAAGACAATTGTGCATCTGATTAAGAACCACGAGGCCTCACAGGCTAGCAATTTTGTTACTCTGTTCCACGTAATACAACAAACACGGCACTGGGTGTTACCATTCACGAGACCATATATTTTCCTGATTGTTATTTCATGGATTACCCAATGGTCCATGTTAAATTTCAGAGAAACTAATATCAAGATGTTTGCATTTTCAATTACTGAACCTTTTAAACCAACATTAATGCAATTTGTCAGTTGTCAATCCAAAAGTAGTTCACACGGATAAAGCTAGTAGCTTGAATCCAGTAATATCACAAATGAATCTAATTGCACTTGCGGGAATAAACTCGCCAATATTAAAAAAAAACATTGTTAGTCTCCTTAACGTAACATCGCCAAATATTAGAACACCCATAAGATTTGACGAAAACTGAAGCTATGGGTACCTGTGTTACAGCTTTCTTACTTGGTGGAAGTAGGTGTTATTTTAACAGCTACTTGCTACTACAGTACACACACACACACACACACACACACACACACACACACACACACACACACACACACACACACACACACACACACGATAATAATAATTGTTTCCCAAATATAAGTTTCTCAAATAAGTTGTCGCTATATATTAATCTGTGATAAAACAAACGTTTCATTTGTGCGTTTCGTTCTTGTTAACGGGTTTCCACGGTACGCTGAAGAACGTATAATTTACGGGTGTTAATAGCGTCCACAATGCAGTTGACCACGAGACCGTTTGACCACGATACATATTGTCCAAGGGAATTGTAATATGTCTGATAATTCGTATGTGTAATGATATTCTTTTTTTAATTGTAACCTACGAATAGTTTTATAATACAATTTGCTATAACTATATTCATAAATCGTTAAGCAGCTACAGTACGCCGGATAACTGCATTAGTTTGACGAATCGTGTACTACGGTCTGGAAACTATCAAGAGCAGTCGGTGCCGCCATAAATTAAATATTTAAGGACATTTGACCCTCGGAGTTGAACTACGGAGAATAGTTTCGTCCTTATTGATAAACGCCAACATTTTTGTTCGCGTGTGGCGCCTATGGTAAGATTCAACGTACGCTAATGATATCGAATCGCCACATAATCGCTGCAACGCCGACACATTTGTAGCAGTATTCTGAGACTGTCCATCGTTATAAATGAAATTTCCAGGGAATTAACAAGTCACACACCTTCCTCAACTAGGTACATAGTCCTGTTTCACGTAGTAAGCATTTTAGTGATAAAATGAAACAACTTTAATCGCGTGCCAGACGTTTATGGCAGCAAGTACGTAAACAGTGTTCACGTTAGACAACTTTGTAACATGATCATAATGCAACATTAGCAAGCGTCATCTCCTCGTTAGGCAGTTCGAAAGTAAATACCATAGATACTTTGTGCAAAAGCAGTTTAATTACGTTGCTAAAGGTCCCGAGGCGACTGCATGCAACACATTTACATATTCGCGTGTATGTCCTATTTGAAATTGCCAAAGAACTCAGACGTTGAATTTCAACGCAATGATCAGAAGATACCGCGCTGACATTGACCCCGACTAAGAAGTGATTGTCATCCAACACGTAGGAATATCAGTAAAGCAAATTCACTGCCAGAATTGTTTGAGATTTTAGCTCATAACCGTATATTCTTAAGCTCGTTTTAATACATTTTGGAATCGTATTACTTTACCTTATTAGCGTCAATGTACCAATAACTTGTGATAGTTGTATTTAGTCAAATAACTTTGGCCAGTTGATTTTCCGAGCTGCCCCCAATGAGATATTCACGTCGTGTCGAGGGGTTCTGCTAAATGCGTTGCAGTTTGCCAACGATCTGGGTTGACGCTGTGAGATTAACGCGCGCCTTTTCAATTTCAGTCGCCGTCGCTATCGATCCCATGAAGAAAAAGAACTAAACGACGCACAGCTGATGACGTAATCGCCGAAAAGGGCTCTCTTTCTCTCTTGTCGCCGCGAATACAGCCTGGCAAAGTGCAGTGCAGTGCAGCCGACCCCACCCCAGGCGACATCACCAGTCGACTGCAGCCTCTAGAATACCCCGGCCGCTCTCAATGCCGTTCTAGCTAGAGTCCGCCCACCCCACGTGAACCGGACGTTACGTCGTCGCCGGAAGTGCAGCGACGTCTAGCGAGAACGGCGTCCGCCGAAGGACACATTTTGTTGCGCGTTTTCCTCCGTTTGCTGTTGAGCGTGTGTTAGAGTGTGGCGTGACGTTTTCTTCAGACCGCGCCGATTTGCCCAAGGCCGATTGATGCGTGAACCCGCAAAATAGTAATTTCAGACGTTGAACTTAGAAGAAGACATAGCTAAGCCGCGTGGTATGTGTTCATGTATAGAAGACCACGTTGAATTGTGGTCGCTGTTTCGTATTAGCAGAATACGGCGGCATGCACTCAGAGTAGGCAAACTTTCACCCCGGGTTATAGCGTTCTAGTGGAATGGTGTTATTGATATAATATTATTATACAAAATGTTATCGCAGTTGTTTTATGAAGATGTTTTCTCTCGTCACAGGACTTCGACAGGTCAAGAGATTTAATATGTGTATAAAGGTTTTCTAAGGTGTGTATATTAGATTATCGTTGAAGCCGGCACATCGTGCCGACTACTGACGACATGTTTGTAAAGTTGAACTCGTTGCCATGCCATGCCGACACGGGTACAACGACCGATGTACAAAGTAGCCACGCTCCATCCGTTGAAGACGTCTGAGCGGCTGCGCATGCGCGACAGAAAAGCCGGACGTTCCGTCAGTGCACAGCGTTCGGCCATTCTGTGGACGGTGCACAACTTTCGCAAATGCAGAGCGGCGCGTGCGTTGCTGGAAAAGGGTAGACGATCATATGCAGCGAGGGCGGCGACGGAACGGCAGCGTGAACTTACCCCGTAGCAGGTGTTATCCCTTGCCGTCCGCGTGTTTGCGAGTGTGTGTATAGCTCAAGTATTTTGATTGTTTTTATGTAGCAATAATAACAGCCGTCTCCAGAAATCCACCAATGTGTGCCTTGCCGACAGTTGGGCAGATTATACGACAAGTCGAACGCAACCGGACCGAGAAGTTACCAAATGTCGTGTTGTATTGCGCCGAGCCGTTTTAGTAGTATGTAAGTGGTTCCGACACCGGGAATGTGCTGTACTGCTTATATACTGCTAAAGCTCGTGTCAGACTCCTAATCGAACGCACTACAATCATAATTGACGTCAGTAAATTCAGCATTGTTGAAGTTCGAGTCTAGACATGTACGATTTATGAGGTAAATCATACAGAATATGTGATAATGGACAGGTTATTATATATATCTTTTACAAATTGCTGCACAGTTTTGGCGGTTTTTATAAGCAGTGACCTGGTTGTTAGTTGTTAACTTACTGAACTCTGTTGGGACTTTCTCCGTTCGTACCTTACAGAAGCATATCATACAGTCGTACGAGTGCGCAGCAGTTACGTGTGAAATACGGTGCACAGCCGGCGCCCTATTGCAATACCCTGGCTCATTCAGTGCTGAACATTTAACTCAAACATGTGGTCGTTCGATCTGAGGCAGGTGCCACTGAATGATTAATACTCCAATATTGTTGACAACAGCAGGACTGAAAACAGTTGAAAAAATAAAACATTTACTTCGTTTGCAAAATGATGGCGTTCAAATTCATCACATGTTGGAATCGGACCACATTTGCATTTTCCACAGGCGACCATTATAACGTTTCCTTCATTTCCTACTAATCTTGATGAGATCTGTCAATTTCCCAGCATATTTACCCTCCATAGACAGAAGTTCTGTGAAAAATTCGTGAACCTTTCATACCTCAGGCTCCCACAAACTTCTTTCAAACCTTACACCCCTCCATTTCTGCTTGAACCATCCACGGATTGCCCCTGATTACATCACCATTCAAAGAGATTGGTAACAAAAATAGAAATCTTCTTTTGCATTTGTTAATGAAAAATCGCCCACAGTTGTTATCAAAATGGGAAATATCCATGTCATTTTATTTCAAAACGCGATATAGCACTGTTGTACAAAATGACACAAACTGACGCTAAGATACACAGGTTATCTTTAAATAAAATTTCTTGCAAAAACAAATTTATATAGTGTAAAAATATTAATTAGTAAAGACAGAAGTTACCTCGTTAATGCAACAATATAATAGGCCTACGATTGAAACATGGTATTAACGATATTATCAACTTGAGTACTTTACACGGGGTCACGTAAAACATATTTTATTTGTGTAGCAGATAATTGGAAAACAAAGTAATGTTTTAATGTAGACAAGTAACGATGTAATAAATAAAAAATAAGTTTGAAAATAACAATAACTGACGTGATAACTGACTTTCTACTAGAATTCCAAATAAAAAACAACACATTCTGAGATATTTATCAATCCGCAGTGGACCATAGATATTTTAATTAATAATTTAAACAAAATAAACTACTAAAAACGTCACGCGTTAGCAGTTGATCAGGCTACACGTATCCATTTATCAAGTAAGTACATACATGGTAAGTACATTTAGCAGCGTCCCCCTCAACTAATAATGGTAGATGTAGTTATGACTCTTTAAATAAACAAATAGAGGGGAGATGTTCATCGGTAGATTTGAGCATGTCGTATGTAATATCATATGAATCCGTCGACATGCCATGATGTTACACCACTTTAACGTGTACACTTTCGGACACCTCGCATAACTCCTTATGCCATAAACATTAATATGTAAAAAGCCAGGCATTTAATTATGCACCAATTATCTGCGGGAGATATGTGGGGACCTGTAGGCATGACAACATTTTCGACCGGTTAAGAAACCTACCCGCAATGCTGAAATGTGTTGTTTATGTTACAACTAGCCCCGGTCTCCCTATTGCTGGCATACCTACATACTGGCACGCTTTAATACTAGCGTTAACATAAGCAATTAAAATAAAATAATATAACTGTTTGGTTATTCAACGCTGACTGCGTTTGGCTTACGGAAATGCTTTACGTAGCGTCGTAGGCATAGCAACTTAGGCTTTCTAGCTGCATCTTGGCTGCAGCCTTTTTGGTATATGTTGCTAATGTCACAATCCGAACGAAGTTAATTTGTCAACTTCTACATCTCATCCGAATTATGTTTACTACGTTTTGAGGATGGCTTAATGCGTTCTTGCAAGTTATCAAACGTTAGATGCTGCCAATTCACAAAGCGGTTGCTGATTGGATAAATAGGATATATCGCCTTTTGGAGAAACAAAATGATACGGCGGTTAAGCATTTTTTAAATAAACACTTATGCATTGGAATTAAAGGGGCTATATCGCGTGTGCAGTACACTACGTTTGCGAGACTCTGAACTAAAGGTTGACACTTAATTGTTCTATCTCCGTCTTGCACATTACATAAAACTAAGTGTTCCAAAGTGTGATTGTAGGAAAATCGTACATATCTTTGCATAAAAAATTCTACTTGGTAACACCATATCAATATCATCTTAACGTTATATTAAAAGGTTAAAAAAGCGCATAAACTTTAATTAGACAAATAAGTAAATTAGTTACATGGCTATATACAATTACGCTGACAGCTAAAGGTTGAATATATCTAGCTAAAATTTAGAAATAGTAATAAATAGGCATCGGAACATAAAAGTAAACTGAATAAGAAAGTGTAATGGCATATGAAATGTAAAATAAAATTAACTAGCTATATAAAAACTAATGTGACATTTATGTGGTATGTACGTGTAACTGAATTTATAGATTTTAAGTAATAAGCTAGCATGGCGACATAAAACTAATGCCACTAACGGTTCAAATTATTCACTGCCTGTGGGTAGAAACTGTTCTAAACCTAGTTGTTCTGGATTGAATACGTCTAAGCGTTTGCCACAGGGAAAAGGTTCAGAGATGGTTGGCTGGGCGGGTTGCATACCGCACAATAGTAGTGAGTTTTCAGACGCAGCGAACATGGTAAATGGACTCGCGGCCAATGATTTTCGATGCGCATTTCACAATGGCTTGTAGCCGATATTTCTCTTCATGGCTGGCGCTGACAAACCATACTATAATTTGTGTATGAATTTTTCCTATATTGGAGCATAGTTTTAGAGCCCTGAACAATATATTTCATATGCTACAACCATTAAAACTTTGAAATGTCGGGAGATAATTCTTGCAAGGATTCAGTCCGAATCCTCCTCCCTTAGGCTTTCGCGATCTTACTTTCCTCGTTCTCCGTCTGAAGCAGTACACGGCCAGTATATATTACCAGCATAAGCAGTGGCGTGAAAACGGCACTGAATTCACGTTAGTATTTAGCGCAGTGCCGCGGTGGCCAGAGCTTCGGACTCTCGACTAAGAGAACCCTGGTACAAATCCTGTGCTGTCATGTCAAACTGTGGGTGGTTTTTTCTCACTTTTTCTGCGCTCCAGCTCACTCAGCAGTATGAAGGGGTACCTGGCTATAGATAGTGGTGTTTTTTTTGTGTTTGAATAATATTCGCGCATAAGTTGCGTGTCTGATTGAACAGGTCTGCCAGCTAAGAAGTAAAGCGCTTTGAGCAGACCTGAGAGTTGGACAATAATAATGAAAAAGTACCTTTACCCCACACAGCTCAAGAAGACCAGGGTGCTTTTTACAGGATGCTCACTGAGGGCTATGTCACAAAAGGGCATGGTTTATTTAGTGATGCGTCTATGTTAATCAGAATTAGGGTAAAGCAATGTATTTAGATGAACGTGTTAAACTAAGCATTTTAAGCATATCGTTAAGTAATTGATGTCAATGTATACACTCAACTGGGAATACGAATGTATCTTTCCCAATTTCAGAGATATTTTGTCACTTCATACGCACGCATACGCACGCACACTCACACACACCATACGCGTATCCCTTTCATTTGCCCCAGGCAAACACTTTATTGAGAGATCCTGATACACACACACACACACACACACACACACACACACACACACACACACACACACACACACACACACACACACACACACAGACACACACACACACACACACACACACACACACACACACACACACACACACACACACACACACATATATAATATATATATAATATATTTTATATTATATATTTTCTTCTTCGCCTTTTCCCACTAGAGGGGTCAGCGGCCCGAATTCTTGAATTCAAGAATGTTCTGTCCTGGGCATCCTCCGGGGTGATCCACAGTGTCTGCATGTACCATCGGACCCAATCCATCCATCTCCCTCTTGGCTCCCTCTTGGTCATTTTCCTGGCACTATAAGGTCAACAACTGCTCTCACTTCGTTGTTTTCTTCCATTCTCTGCATATATACGTCAAGGAAGGACGCGGAGCGGGCGGATGCCAGTATCACAATTCTCTTTATTTACATCACACACGATAAGACCCTGCCCACAGCTAGGAATGTCAGGCACACACTTCTTGGCGCATCAGTTAGAGCACCACATAAATCTTTCAAGATAATTCGTCACATACATGCGGGTCACTCAATTTCATTCAAGGGAAGTCCCTAGTCCCGCACAACTTCCGAATCCCGCAATCTTCCCGATCCCGCCGATCAAACCGTAGTGACCCCTATTGCCACTGCTAATCACTAATCATTAATCGCCAGGTGGCGTCACCGATTACGGTCCATGACATCTGCCCCAGTTTTGTTTGTATCCGTCCACGGATTACACAAACACCAAACACTTGTGACCCAAAGGCCTCACAATAGACACAGTAATACACACGGCTACACTCACTGGTTGGTGCGGGCAACCCCCGTCTCCACGTGGAGCAAACCCCATTACACGTTCATAGCACTGAATATAAAATACATAAGGTCTAAACCAAAATTAACAACATAGCAAAATTAAACATGCTAAATGACGCAGGCGACCCCTGTCTCCACATGGAGCAAACATCATAACCATTTTCACACTACCTGCAAATAGAAGTATAATTTCCCCTGGACCATATTTCAGCCAGCACTCCTCAGTGAGGTGGACACCCATTGCCACAACTATTATTGTGTCAATTTACCTTAGCCTGGGACTAATGCCTTACAAGCAACACATTGCAGTCGAAAGTAGAGGAAACCCATGTCTCGCTAGTGGAGGGAACTACCAGTGAATTTTTACATTATACGATAGTGGCAAACGCCATGTCCTGCTCATGCAGGCAACTATCTTCTAACTAGAGACTACACAATGACAACCGAATAGATAGTGGCAAACGCCATGTCCCGCTCATGCAGGCAACTATCTTCTATCTATATAGAGACAACAAAACGACAACCGAATAGATAGTGGCAAACGCCATGTCCCGCTCATGCAGGCAACTATCTTCGAACAAGTGACTATACGTGATAACCGAATTGATAGTGGCAAACGCCATGTCCCGCTCATGCAGGCAACTATCTTCGAACACTGTGTTTAGGAGATATATACAGATTACAGACCTGGCAAGTTCTACAGACATACAGAGGTGTGCCACTTCCTGCACCAACGATAAACGTTGGCCTTTCTTCCAAACAAATTATATGGTTGTCTCCATGCAGCCAGCCAATTCCGATGTTTTCTGCTCACCTCTGCCTCGGCCCTCTCACATTCCAGCCTCTCCACCTGGCTTTGGAAGAGCTCTGCATCCACCTGAGTGGTCTCACACAGACACAGACAAGCTGTGGCATCTCTCTTGATGCAGACAGTGGACATATGGCTCTTCACATCTGCCACCTGTTTGCAGAACTGGCTTTTCTGCTCATCAAGCTCCTCACACATTTCTCTGAGCTGCTCCACCAGGGCTCCATACGCAATCTGATTGCCTTTCAACTGGCTAAGCAGTTGAGAATTCTTACTGCTGGCCACCATCGCATCAGCCCGGGCAGATTCCACATTACCTCTCAATGCCGATATTTCACCATTGGCTTTTTCCAGCCTCTCTGCAAAACCCCTTTTCTCCCTTGCTACCCTGTGCAGTTCCTCCCCCTGCCTCCTCATCTGCTCCTGGCCAGCCTGTAGGGTCACTACCTGCTGGCGGAGTTGTACCTCCAAGGTCTCTGCCCCCAACAACCTCCCTTCCAACTCTACAATCCTCCCTTCTGCTATACCCAACCTCTCTGTCACTCCCTTAGATAAAGCTCCATCTATCTGATCACTAGCCAGATGTGTCACTTGAGCACTGTTCTGCTCAGGCCCTCTGCTCCTCACACTTACACACTTCTTCTGCGGGCAATCGCGGACAAAGTGGCCCTCCTGCTTACAACAGAAACAGGAGCTACCCCTGCGACTAAGTGGTGGGGATGGAGTCCTCTTGTTGGGACATTCTCTGACGAAATGACCATGTTCCCTACAATAGAAACATGAGCCGTCTCGGGGGTTGGGCCTGGTCGAGCTTGCTGGCCTAGCCTGCGCTGCTAACTGAGGTTGGCCGGCCAGACTGGGCAACTGGTCTATTACCACCTGCATTTGCCCAGCTGCCTGGCACTGTTGTGATGCCAGCTCCACCACTTGCTTTTGCAGCTCTTGCTGCATCTGCGCTACCTCTAGAAGCCTAGAATTGACCGGAGACAAATCTCCCCCTTGCAGGGCACCAGGTTGTTCTTCATTATCAAACAGATACAGGGCCTCATTCCGCATGTGGTGAAAGGGCAACCATGCAGAATGAAATGCAATCCGCCTCAGCTCTCGACGAACAGACTGATCCTGAACGCCCTCAATAAACTGATATTTCTGAGCAGTGTCTCGCAGTAGGGCCAGTGCATGACCCTCTGACACATTGGCCGCTGCCTTCTCCACTCGATTGCGCAATCCCATGAGCACTCTGCTGTATTCAGCCAGAGTCTCTCCAGGCAACTGCACTCGAGCATAGAACTTTGCACTCAATGAATGCACTGTTTCGTGTGGTGCGAAATGCAATTTCAGCAATGCAACCAAAGCACCATAATCATTTCGCACCGCATCAGGGTGGCACAACACTTCCTCCCGTGCGCACCCTCCTAGGTGGTCAAACATTACCAATGCCTTATCAACATCACTCACCTCTGCCTGACGTACATACATATCAAACTGGTCCAACCACTCAACCAGAGTTGGATCACCAGCAGTCATAGGATGGCCCATAAATTTGGCCAGCTTAATTGTTGGAGTAAGCGGGGCCCTGAACTGGTGAACGACACCAGCCAATGTTAATTGCTGCTAAAGCTGCGTTTGACTGTGCAATTAAAGCGGCAATTTGTTCATCAGTCATGTTGATGGAAAGAAGTGACAAGTTAATTAAAAGATCAAACAAATTTCGAAGATTGGTTTCAACTCACCGAGAGGGTGACTGAACAGGCACAATAAACATCAGAATATAATTATAACATCAGACTAACTTACAATGTAAACCATTACAAAATAAACCCTCTAACCAAATGTGGTTACAATAACAAGATATCTTAGATGACACACATCTAACTGATAATATTTACCTACTGACATACGTCCACTGTATACAGCTGCAACTTTGATTAGTGCGGATGATAACACTATATAATATACAACCTGTACTGTATAACTGCAGCCACGGGCGTCGATCGGTGGGGGACGGGGGGGACGCGTCCCCCCACTTTTCAGGGCGGGGGGGACATCATAGGAATTGTCCCCCCCCACTTTTCAGTTCAGAAACATTGCGAGGCATATAGCCTGACTCAACACTCCTCTCTCTTAAAAGCCACTACATAGGACTAGCTATACAATAAACTCGCGATATGAAGTTCAGCAAACTTATTTATCGCAAATTAACAAGCAAACAAGTTTTGAGGCGTGTTTTGCGCCATAATCCGTGATAGTTATTTAAACAAACATAATATTTTAATGTATTGAACGAAATGTTAGACAACTCTTCACAGTAGTCACCATAGGAGAGTTGTCGAACAGCCCGTGGCATTTATACCAAAAAGGCTTTGTTATTTCGCTGCACATTGATGCTTTTAAATTTGTCGCGCAGAAAGGCCAATCGGAAAGTTTATAACTACCGGAAAAATGTAAGCCGCTGCCGGGCTCTATCAACCTTGTGTTGATATTATTAATAGGCTCTAGCCATCAAGTACATTTTAAATGATGAAATTTGTGTTGAACTTTCAACCCTCGCCTGCTTGATGCTTATCGCCTACGACAGAAGCGGCGGATTCCTGCACTTTGTGTAACATATTCCAATTGAGTGATGACAAATTTCTTTGCCAAAATGTTGGATTGGGAAGTTCTACACAGGCACAGCATGGGCGTCGATCAGTAGGGGAAGAGGGGGACGCTGACCACCCCACGGCCTGAGGGGGTCAGCATAGGAAATCTCCTCATACTTGTTCAGTTCATAAAACAAATTTATAGGCATATATAGCGAGACTGATCACTCCCTTCTCTTAAAAACCCTACATCGGTCTAGTAGTAAAATTAATAATAAGAACTAAACTTCCGACTACCTAGTGGAAAAGCACTAGATAAATTGCTTGGTTGGCAGCAGCCAGCCCGCAACTTGATCTAAGTCCAGTAAATATTCATCATGCCGGGCTCTGTCATTTTGCACACTTGTATTTATATATAGCCATCAAGCACATAATAGATTATTAATGTTTGTTTGCCCTGTCACCCCTTGGATTGCAGTCTGGTCGCCCTGGTGGATATTTACATCGCCTACGGCGGAACCAGAGGATTTATGCACTTTGTGTACTTTGATCTCATTTTAGTGATGACAAATTTCTTTGACAAAAGGTGGGATTGGGAAGTCCTACACAGGCACCCCTGTAAGCTCTGCATCTTGTCACTCTTGAATCAGGCAAACAGTGTTGGGTCCAAAGCTTTGTGTAGAGACCCGTCGACCCGTCATTTGGACGGGTAAAAACGAATATGGACGTGTAGAAATGTGGGTGGACGGGTGGTGGACGGGGTAAAAAAAGCAAAAAAGGTCTTCCAAAATCATATATATCATTAGTTATGCCTTCCTTGAAAGTGAGTGTAAATGAAAAAAAGTAAAGGCAAGTTCTTATATAGCGCAGTATCCAGTCCCCAGGACCGCTCAAAGCGCTTTACACTTTACTTCCCTGACAGACCTGTTCACTCAGACACCATCTCGGCTTCTCTGGCAACCATCCAGCCATATGCTACAATTAATGCGCGAAGGCTGCTCGTACACATATCCACCACTGTCTATAGCCAGGTACTCTTTTATTCAGCTGAGTGAACTGGAGCAATTAGAGTGAAAAAACTTGTCCAAGGTTTTGACACCGCAGCCAGAATTCGAACCCGGGTTCTCGTAGTCGATAGTCCGAAGTTCTACCCCTGAGCCACTGCGCTCTGGTGTCATATGTGTGTTTTTAGCCCATTTCAGATCATCAGGCACATTTGAAAGTTTGTAAACTAGCTTAACAGTTAGCATCCGTGTGTCCACCAAAACATGTGTGACTGGCAATAATGGTATCCTGCATAAAGCCCTGGTCGAAAGTCTATCCCCAAATATTCACTGAGTCGGGTAGGCCATGGCCCCTCTTCAAGTATATGTTGCCAACATAACTATTATAAATAGCATAACATGAAGCCTTTTTTTAGTTTTGAATTACCACCAGACCTAAAAAAAAAAATTATGTTTTATATTAT
Source organism: Oasisia sp. SBJ-2009 (assembly GCA_964017155.1). Lineage (NCBI taxonomy): Eukaryota > Metazoa > Annelida > Polychaeta > Sabellida > Siboglinidae > Oasisia > Oasisia sp. SBJ-2009. The sequence goes on along the minus strand of OZ024865.1, from coordinate 10,611,256 downwards.
AAAAATACTTATGTGTATTTCAGGTCATATATATATATATATATATATATATATATATATATATATATATATATATATATATATATATATTATGCATACATATATGTCTATATAAATTGGTGCCCCGTCCCCCCCACTTTTAAAACTGGATCGACGCCCCTGACTGCAGCACCTGTACCACTACACAGTAAACATATCCAACTAATTACGACATAGCTCACCATGAACTATACGTGACTGTGCGACAGGGTCTTTTCTTCTTAACTTGTTGCTGAGCGATCCCCACTTCCGACACCAGTTGTCAAGGATGGACGCGGAGCGGGCGGATGCCAGTATCACAATTCTCTTTATTTACATCACACACGATAAGACCCTGCCCACAGCCAGGAATGTCAGGCACACACTTCTTGGCGCATCAGTTAGAGCACCACATAAATCTTTCAAGATAATTCGTCACATACATGCGGGTCACTCAATTTCATTCAAATCAAGTCTCGAGTCCCGCGCAACTTCCGAATCCCGCCATCTTCCCGATCCCGCCGATCAAACCGTAGTGACCCCTATTGCCACTGCTAATCACTAATCATTAATCGCCAGGTGGCGTCACCGATTACGGTACATGACATATATATATATATATATATATATATATATATATATATATATATATATATATAGAGGAAGAAGAAGATCCACCGTTTATGTTAAGATTCAAAGATTATATATATTATGCTGATTGTCATATATATATAATATATATATTAATATATATATATATATATATATATATATATATATATATATATATATATATATATATATATATGGCAATCAACATATAACATAAACGGTGCATCTTCTTCCTCTACTACCGTAACATCAACATGCCGAGCACACATGGCATACGGCTCTAAGTCCTGGATATATATATATATATATATATATATATATATATATATATATATATATATATAATATGTATGTGTGTGTGTGTATATATATATATATATATATATATATATATATATATATATATATATATATATATATATATATATATGACAATTAACATAATATATATAATCTTTGAATCTTGAATCTTTACATAAACTGTGCATCTTCTTCTTCCTCTACTACCGTAACCTCAACTTGCCTCGAGTGTATTTTAAGCAGCACAATCCAGAAGCCAGAGACCTGTGAGAGCGAAGCGGGTGAACTTTACCCTAAATGTTTCAATACAAATAGTTTGGGTTCGGCGGCGGAAGGACGTCTTCGGAAGTGACGTAGTCGCTCTAACTGTTCGGGTGCTGCGTGACGTCATACCATGTCACCTTGGCGCCCGCATCAAGGCAGGTAAGCGTGAACGCGTTCTTCCTCTACTTGTTTGTTTGTTTTCGAGTAGCATTGTAGCATCTGTTTTTAACTTTTTGTATTATTCTGTTCATATGAAAATGCAAAAGAATGCATAACATCGTTTGGTCTGAGATGTTTGTGGAGTGCATGGACACGTGACCTTCTGTCATAATCAGATATAATAAATGTAGACACACAGCCTATTTCTACCTTGTTCACTGTTACTGGTAATCCTCCACGTTTGACTCATAACTTTTCTTAACTAATGGTAACCACAACTTGCGGCACAAGCAGTTATCAAATTATACACAACTCAGGAGAACTGCACGCAAGTAAAACACTGAAAGATATCCGTGAGGTGGCAGCACTTTGATGTAAGACCACAATAAGGTGCTCGTCCGCCATTACCCGTGCGACCAAAGAGTACCCTATAAAAACTGCATTATGCATGTTTTCAGAATTTCTGTGAGCACATAATATAGTGTGGAGTGAGTAGAAATTATGTTTTTGTGCAGCGTGGCATCAGAGCTGTCAAATTATGACAGCTGTCAGTCGGTGCACTTCTGTGTATTAATACAGTTGTCATTTTCCTTGGTATTGTAATCAGGGGCAATCCGTGGGTGGTTCAAGCAGGTTTGTAAGGTTTGAAAGAAGTTTGTGGGAGCCTGAAGTAACAGAAGTTCACGAATTTTTCACTGAACTTCTGTCTATGGAGGGTAAATATGCTGTGAAATTGTCAATAACAGATCTCATCAAGATTAGTAGGAAATGAAGGAAACGTTATAATGGTCGCCTATGGAAAATGCAAATGTGGTCTGATTCCTTTTTAATCCATAAAATTCGCCTGGTTTATTTTTGCTCTGCTGACGTGGCCGGCCTTACCCCAGATTGGCATAGAGACAAATATGAGATAAAAAACTAAAATAAGGATATATTTTAATACGATAATACGATACTATTAAAAGTATTCAACATGAAACCAAACTATGAAAAATCAGACACCATATGTTGTCTCTATAGGACTATCGGGTGAATGAAAATCGATGTCATCACAAATGTTCAAAATTAACTTTATAAAATACTGTGGAGATTGCAGGAGGTAAATAAATTAATCCACCAATTAGGATTTCTGGTTGGATGAGTTATTAGTATGCGTTGGATGAGATATCGGTATGCGTGTTCTAGAAATTGTGATTCTCGAGTATTCAAATCAGGATGACATATTCATCGAATTTAGGAATTTTATTTCCCAGGTGATCCGGGCAAGTGACTAACTGTGTAACTGTGTTTGCTGGTACGTTATATCACACACTGGTAATCTTTAAGTCACAACAATGTACTGTGGTTTCTAACATCTAAAGAAATGTTATGGAGAAATATTATGCATAACCTCCACTAATTGATATTATTCATTTTACTAGTTTACAACACAATATGTCTGTCGTCTGAGAAGTACTTTTGCCATGACCATATTTTCCACATACTTGTGTCTTAAAAATGACAAATAAAGCTTTATTATTATTTTTATTATAATTTTTATTACACAAACTATTTTGCTCCAATTTGTCATATTGGATGACAACAGGCAACTAATAATATTATATGCAACATTTGTAGACAAGAGCTCTTTATTAAGATAAAGAGCTCTTAAGAAAATTCACATTCATTAACTAAAATATTTTATTGAATTAAAGGAGCTTTTTCAAAACATAAACATACATTGCCGTATTACTGAGGACACTATTTCCATGACACACCAGTGACAGTGTCTCACCAACACATCACGGTGTTGACAGTTTTTGGGTATACACAATCACTATTAAGGAGCTAAATTAATTTTAAAGAGCAAATTCTGCCTTAGGAGCTCTTAACAACATTAGTGAGATGGGCCCCTGGTGTAGTTCTCAACTCAACCACTCACATTTGACCTTTAATGAAAGGTCACATAGGGTGCACCAAGTGTCATTTACTGCTTGGCGCATCCTGCACAATGCGCTGTCGCGCTTACATTTTTCCGGTCGTAATAAACTTTCCGATTGACGTTTCTGCGCATGCACATGTAAAATCATCAATGTGCAGCGAAACGACAAAAACATTTTTTGTATAAATGCCACGGGTTGTTCGTTAACACTCCTGTGATGATTACTGTGAAGAGTTGCTTAAAATGTCGTTCAATACAATAAAATATTAACTTTGTTTAAATCACTGTCATGGATTACGGCGCACTAGTCACGTGATTTATGCTTTCTATCAAAACATGCCTCAAAACGTGTTTGCCTTGTGTTAATTTGCGACAAATAATTTCGCAGAGAGGTTATATACATCCTAACGAACAACCCGTGGTATTCATATAATAAATGCTTTGTCCTTTCGCTGCACATTGGTGATTTTACATTTATTGCGCATGCGCAGAAACGCCAATCGGAACGTTTATAACACCGGGAAAATGTAAGCACTACAACAGATTAATTGGTATTGAGACTGAAACTAGACACAATCCTCACTGGTGAGTCTCGGGGCTCTGCTGACTGACCAACTCCTGTCCTCGCACATGACAAGTACTGATAAGTTGGAGACATCACTGTCTGTGTCACCCTTACACCATAAGAAAATATACATTTGAGACAAACATCGCACACATATAGCAATCATTATACTACCCAAAGATAAGAAAATATATTAAGATAATTATTTAGATAAATAATATCATTAGTCAGGTTTTTTCAGCACCGACAGTGCCAGTGGTGGCCATATAGTGCATTAAATGCACCATCGGTGCATGTCTCATGGACTGGATGAAGGGGTTCCACCCATCTTACAAAACTTTAACTTTCAGCTGTCTTACAAAGCAACTCAAATATACGTAGAATATGTTAAGATATAGATGCATTAATATCAGTTCAACAAATTTAATCATCACAAAACAAACTTGTGTTTAAAACATAAATAACCACCTCCGACATCTATCTAAAATATAGGTCACATGACGAGGTGAGACGTCTGCAATGTTCTTCAACACAGTAAATATAAATGTCTAATATACAGCCGAGTCATTAAATCAATCTGGCAAGATATATATCTACAGAGAGCGCAGAAAGTAGCCTAGGACATGTCACAGACATACATAGTTTAACCAGTTTCTCTGGACTCTAATCATCATCTGTACACGATAACTTTCAGCTGGTCTATACTAAGACACTACACGACACCCTTGTGTGGGTGTCGTGTGGAAAGGGGTGTCCTTAACAGGGGGTGTCCTTAACAGGGGGTGTCCTTAACAGTGGGTGTCCTTACACAGTGGGTGTCCTTACACAATACAGTACCCATGGCTTAGCCCTCAAATTCACACAGTAATAACATATGTACAGTTATTGTACACAACATTTAAAAGCAGCACCTGCATTTGACACTTGTCAGGTGTAATTTCTCACATCTCATAGACATAACATTTGCCCTGTCTAGCTGGCAATGTACAATGTAACCTTCTGTCCTTATTTTTGAATTCAATGCTCTCGAGTAAATATATTGCCCACGGAAATGTGTCACCAAAGCATAGTTCATAATGTGAATGTCCCGCCAGCAAAATGTTCACATTATGACCAAACCAACTAACAAGCAGCCACCATTTGGTACATATCACAGGGGCACTCTGCCTTTCAGGTTGGCTTATTCCTACAAACCTGCACACAAAGTGGGAAAACGCACATATGATTAAGTGAACTTCCCCTGATAATTAGCCCTGCTGCCTGACGGGATAATGGAAAAGACGAGCACACTGCACGTGTTCCCTGGGCGTCTCCAGCCCAAGTTCTCTCCCGGGGGAAGGGGATCAGATGTCTCCCTGGGGCATCCGGCGTGAACCTCCCCTCTGTAACAGAACAGTCCCCTCATTACCCTCAAGGTCAAATGTTACTGATGAAATATAGTTTACCTCAATCAGGGTTGCCACTCATGGAAGCTTTCAAAATTCCCTGACTTTTCCCTGACTCAAAGTTTCATTTTCCCTGACCATGGTGGCTGAATAATCATGACATTTTATGCGCGATGTACATATAATTAGTAATTAACTTACAAAATGTAACCAGTGTTCGATGCCCACTCAGATTGCCTAGTTCAATTCCTATACCACTCAAACCTATACGGTGTATATACATGTATGTTAAAATTGCCAAAAGAACAGTTATGGCATTATTACAACAGCCAACTGAAGAACGTATGGTATCCACATTTTTAACAGCACATGTTTGTGACATCAACATTGTTTCACGGGATCGTTACGCATAATGAATTCGAGTTCGCGGCATCGCGTATGACATGAGAAAGTCAAATTTCCCTGACTTTCAAGGGATTTTCCTGTATTTCTCTGACTTTTCTCAAAATCACAAATTTCCCTGACCCAGCACAAAATTCCCTGACTTTCCCTGACCTTGAATTTCCCTGACTTTTCCCTGACCAGTGGCAACCATGTCAATATCGACACGACACACATGCATACAGACACACTCGCAGACACATGCATGCACGCGCACATACACACACACATGTGCACAGTGGCCACACATACACACCACCACCACACCACCACCACCACACCACCACCACCACCTCCACCACATTAATATTAGGTCAGATATTCATATATTTTGTGTGTGTTTCAACTAATCACTATTAATTTAATCATATTAACATATTGAAAAAACATTCAAATATACTTTACCTTATTTCGGTTCCTTCCCCTGCCACCAGTTGGTGCTCCACTTTCCCTGTTTGGAGGTTTTGTTGGTCTCTGGGAGTTTGGAGGTCCACCTCCTGTTCTCCTGTAGGAAGGGGTAAATTGGTGACAATAACACTTTATGACAATGACACTTTATAACAATGACACTTTATGACAATCACATTTTACGCAATCACACTTTATGACAATCACACATTCTATATGGTATAACGGCATAGCTTTATCTAGAGACCCGTCCACCCGTCATTTGGACGGGTAAAAACGAATATGGACAGGCAGTAATGTGGGTGGACGGGTTCTGGACGGGTAAAAAAATGAAGGAGCAAAAAAAGGTCTTCCAAAATCATAGATATTGTTAGCTATGCCTTGAAAGTGTGCGTAAATGGTGTCATATGTGTGTTTGTAGTCCATTTCAGATCTTCAGACACATTTTAAACTTTGTCAACTGGCTTAACAGTTAACATCCATGTGTCCACCAAAACATGTGTGACTGGCAATAATTTGATCCTGCACAAAGGCCTGTATAATGGTCACATTTTCTGACAACACACTTTCTACATTTTGACTCAGTCACACCTCGTAGCTGTCATACTTTCTACATGTGACGGTCTCACTACAGTTTGTGACATTCACACCTTTGGGCGAATATACTGCCTACATGTTGTGAAAATGTTACATTTTGTGAAAATCACACTTTGTGGCAAATACACCTTTTACTTTTCATAACAATCCACTACTTTGTAATAATCACACATTCTACTACAATGGATACCTTGAACTATTGGTATATTGGAATGAAGGGCTTATGCCACCCTGGACCCAGTTTCATAAAGCCGTGTAATTATGCGGTCTACTGGGCGCAGCTAACAGCGACTATTCAGCATAGCTTACAGCCAGTTTCATGTGACCAATTTAGCATTCATGTAACAAAACCGACGTAGAATTGACCTAATTAGGTCGCGGTGGGGAATCCCTGTATTTGTGGTGTCTGTGAACTCCCTTTTTTACTTTACCTGCCACCTTTGTCGTGTCGTTCGTAGAGCAAATGACAAGCTATGATGAATGTATAGAATATCCAGTGTAAACATTAAAAATAATAAGTTGAGAGTGGGCGTGTCAGGAGCATCAAAGAAACTAGGGAGCATCACATAAATATTTTAACTGGCGTAAAGTTACGCCTACTAAATACATGGTGCAGCCTAAGTGCAACTATGGAGCAGACTCGTGAAACGCAACTAACGTAACTTTACGACATTTGAGGCTTTCGACGGGTTATTGCCCGCTACGGCGTCTTAAGTACGCTCCATGAAACTGGGCCCTGGGCTACATTTGTTGGATACACCAACACACAACTGCCGCTTGATAATCACCGTTATATCTTGCATGCAGAAATGAACATCGTTTTATAAAAGGCATACATCGGCACTGGTGACAACCACCTTGCCATTGTTGCGTTGTGACTACGCCCTAATTACCTTCCTCGACTTGCCCCCCTCACTGTACAGCTCGGCTCATACGAAGGTGTCGCACTGATGTCTCGCAGCAGACTGCTGGGTTCATCATCCCATGACCTCTGTAACCCTGAAGCCTCAGCTCCATCTGGTGGTCAATAACAACAGCGTCGTGAAATAGGACAAAGTACATCTAATCCTGCAAAGTCGCTGCTCATAATATGACTGATCAATAGGGGATTCCCTCAATGACATTCCAACGAGTTCGCATGTCTAGTTTTGTTCTTTAATTTTAAAATCAATTTTGCTCATTAACAGTAATCATGAGTTTCAATAAATCTGCCAACGTCAGGATTTGCCCCTGGGACATTTGCGCCGGTGTGTCACAGAAATAGTGTCCTCAGTGGTAAATAAATAAGATTTATTTCAAACAGTCATCATGTACATCGATAAAAAGTATGTCAATAAATAAAAGAATACATCAATTGGAACAGCGTGTTAAAAGGTTTCAAAGTACAATACTAGTCATGTCATTAGTTTTAATGCTAGAAATGGAATATTCAAAGACATGTCAATCCTTTCCATCAGGCTCAAAATAGGCTTTCTGATTACACCTTCACCTTAACTGTAGCAGACAGGTTACAGGTATGGTAGCTGCTTTCTTGCATTTTGAAAAAGCTCCGTAAATCAAACAACTGATTATTTGAAACAAATTTCATAATTACACAACTAGACGAGACGAACTGGTGTGCACGTTGGATAAAAGAAGCCATCTGGATTAGGAAGACGAAACCAACTATGAACAGAGACGAGGGGGGCTACAGACTAAGTCACGTGTGGGACAGTCTGCTCGCCACGCCATCTAGCGAGCAGTGACCACTGAACATTCAGTTCCTGAAGAAGGCCGCCGATGGTGGTCGAAACATAGAAGTAAGTAGAACATTGCTAGTTGTGTAATTATGAAATTTGTTTTGAATAATATACTGCCAACTTGATGAACATTTTCACGAAAACAACTGATTCTGTTCAGTGGCTTTTGTTGAGTTTGTGACTTTAGTGACAGAACTCACCGTCATCGACAGACTTGACAAATGTAGCGTCAAAGTCCTCCGGGTCCTCAGCAGGGGACACTGACGGTGACATTGGCACAGCTACAGCGGCCGCTTCCGTGACGACATGACTCAGGCTCTCCTCAGCTGCCACTGCTCCCCCTGGACGCCTCTCTCTGCCCCCTAAACTCCTCCATCCTCCCCCTTGACGCCTCTCTCCTCCCCCTAGACTTCTATCTCCCCCTAGATGCCTCTCTCCTCCCCCTAGACTTCTATCTCCCCCTAGACTCCTCTCTCCTCCCCCTAGGCTTCTATCTCCCCCTAGACTCCTCTCTCCTCCCCCTAGGCTCCTCCATCCTCCCCCTTGACGTCTCTCTCCTCCCCTTAGATTTCTCTCTCCTCCTTGACGCCTCTCTCCTCCCCCTGGATTCCTCTCTCCTCCCCCTTGGATCGTCTCTCCACCCCCTTGGTGCCTCTCTCCGCCCCCTTGTCTCCTTCTCGTGCCCCCTGCTCCATTTCTCACATTCCCTTGGTTTGTCCTGTACAACAGACGGATAATAATTATCAGAATTACCCCCTGAATCGACTTTAAAATGTTCACGTAAAATACATATTATACAGAACCATTAAGTGTGTATGAAATAAAAGTAAATAAATTAAGTTTAGAGATGATAACATCAAAGTTAGGTATCTACGTTTCACGAAATCATATGCTCTCCAAAACACACATCAACTACACTTTTTCAAGACAATTATTTCAAACTGCACTATTAAAATCTGTAGTAAGTTGTTTATTGTTTTTATAAACACATTTTGTTTGTTTTCCTGTCACAACCACAATTATGCGTGTGATTCCGTAGGGCCGTCCCAACATTATCCATCTACATAAATACACATGGGATAGTTCAGTTTGCTCTTAGCTCAGGTTAACTTGGCAATTTAACTCCGCATTTGATATAGCTTTTCACAGATTTTTTTATTTAATGTACTAATAATTTTATTGATCTATTTATTCTAATATTTTATTAACTTATTATTTTAGCTCAGTGTCATCCTTTACATTCATCGTTTTAATGTATACTTAATTGTATTTATCTATTTGTCATATTGATTTTATTAACTTATTACTTTAGCACACAGTCACGTTACACAACTACAAGATACTGAAACATCACTTTTTAGCAGTAAATACTTGAAGACAGATGTATACCCTGTGTTTATTGTATAAAAACATTTATGCATGTGGCTTTGCACCTGTTTCCGACTGGATTCCTTGCCTCTGGGGCTAACTTGGGCATGAGATCTTTCACTGAAGGGGGCAAGGTAGACCTCCCCAACGACTTCTGTCCTCTCCACCTACGATCTACCGGAGGTACATCTTCCTGGTCCCTGTTCGCTGGCCTCTGGTTGCGCCACCTGGTGCCCACTTGCGACACCTCACCACCGCCGTTTCGTGGTGGCCTTTGATTGCGCCACCTGGGGGCCACTTGTGAAACCTCTTCGCTGTCATTATTCGTGCCAAACACGCCGCTGTTCCTCTGTGGAGGCCCGTTTCGTCGGTTGTTCCGAGGGTGGTTGGTTTCTTGTTGTCGGCGCCCGTGAATGTCGCTAACTATTGGGTCTGTTTGCCCCCGAGGATTCTGGGAGCATCTGTATGTTGCCTGCGGTGATTGCCACACATTCGGTGGTTGTGGAGAGTCCAGACCCCCGGCTGAACAGGTCGCCTGAACACAGACACCAATAACTCTGTTACAGTTTAGTGCTTACATTTTACCGGTCGTTATAAACCTTCCTATTGATGATGATTCATGTGCAATAAATGTAAAATCATCAACGTGCAGCGAAAAGACAAAGCATTTATGGTATAAATACTATGGGTTGTTCGTTAGGATGTATATAACATCTCAGCAAAGTTATTTGTCACAAATTAACACAAAGTTTGAGGCATATTTTGATAGCAGGCGTAAATCACGTGACAGTAGTGCGCCATAATCCATGACAGTGATTTATAAAAAACGTAATTTGTTATTGCATTGAACGGCATTTTAAGAAACTCTTCACAGTAATCATCACAGGAGAGTTAACAAACAGCCTGTGGCATTTATACCAAAAATTCTTTGTCGTTTCGCTGGACACTGATGATATTACATTTATTGCCCATGCACAGAAACGTCAATCGGAACGTGTTTAACGACTGGAAAAAAGTAAGCGCGACAAGGGCACACAATCAATCATACAGAGAGAACTAACAAATGTTCAACATCCAATACATGTTTAGCGGTGATTTCCTGTTTATTTTAACAGCCGAACTAATAGTAGACTAAAAGTAGCTGTAAAGCCATTCACTGAACACCTCCCTTTTGTAATGATTCATCATACTGGTCAATATCAAATGTTATCATGGCCACCAGCCAATAAAAACTGCATCGGGGAAATGTGCTGTGTGTAAAACCAGTGGTCAGTCAAATCAGCTCTGTAGCATCGACACGGTTAAAATCATTTCCGCTGACTGGTTAATATTTTCTTATCTTGTCCATTAGTTTCAACCTTGACCTTTGCTTTTCTGACTGCATGAGATCTCTCCGCACGCCATAATTTCAGTTTTTATACTATAATTTAATATAATATATTAATATAATATTTTATACTATAATAATAATAATGCTGTTTTTCTATAGCGTTAATTCCCGCATGGCCGATCAATGTGCTGTACAAGAAATATAATAAATGTATTAATAAATATAAATTAAATAAAAATTTTGTTTTAAGATGTACACTGAATTAAACACTGTTTTAAAGATGCATAGTACCAAACCTTTGTATGTAAATTATGTAAATAAATATAAAATTAAAACCTTTACTAAATCTGTGTATGTAAATTATCTATACATTATTCTAAAACATAAACACTGATTAAAACTTATATAACACTAAAAAATAATATAATACTAAAAAGTAATAGAGTCCATCATTTCAAAACAATTTGAATTAATTGAAATGTCTAATAAAAAGATGTCTTTAAACACTTTCTAAACATAGATAATGTTCCAGATGCACGAATGTTAACAGCCCCTCCTGGTTTCTTGATCTCTTACATTTAATACTACAACTGACTGAATTCTTCATCTTATTCTGCCCACTTCTATCCATCTGAACAGACATCATATGGCTGCAAAATATTCTACAAATTACAAAAAAAATCTACAAATTACAAAACAGAATGACTACAATTAGAACCTCAGTGTGAAGTATTCACCTGGTGTTGAATGAGCGTGTCCATAGGCAGGAGAGCATCACAGAACTCACACGGTATCATTGGGTTTTCCATGTCAGGTGACAAGTCATGTGACATGTCAGGTGGTATGTCATGTGACAGTCTGGAGATGAAGTTAAAATCATAGTTAGAAAGCATCATGAAAACTGTGCATCACAGACGTGGTTCAAAAATACAGACTATTAATATCAATAAATAATAACAAATACTGACTATTATTATCAATAAATAATAAAAATTAATCAATAGTAGAAATCAAGAATGTGCTCAGAATATATGCCAGTGCTTGCAATATGATGATGTGAAACACAGGTTAGCAAAACTGAAGTTGTAATAATGTTCAAACAAAAATCACAATTTGTTGTTTACATGAAACAAGGCTGGCGTACGAGTTATCAATTAAGAGTTCAAATGATATAACGTTATGTGTCACAGGTGTTAACATCTGCTCAGAGAAAAGCAGGAACTCTGCAACCACACAAATAACATATAACAAATAACGTGTATAAAAGAACTATTTTGTTATTATCATAACAGTAGAATGTCCTGTTGAAAGACAAACTGAAGGCTGGACAACAGAAAGTGCCTGTCCACATATTGTGTGCCCGTCCAGATGTCCCCAATTGTCACATACTTACCTCCGTGAGCCCAACAACTGATGTAAGTTATCTTCAAAGTCAAGCATCTGTGAAAGGTCATTTGCTGTGCTCCCACCAGGTGGCAGCATGTTGTTAGTTTGCGGCCGGGGATAAAGGCGTTCAAAGCCACCGAACATGGGTTGATTCCTGGAAAGGTCGAACGGTTGCGGGGTGTCGACATCGTTTGGTGCGTCTATGGGGGATGGAAGCTGTGCAGTCAATGTTTCTGTGTTTGTGTCTCTGCAAATACCCTGAAGACAACAGAAATAAATTCAGATGATACTGATAATAAAAGAACTTCCATTGCGCGTAATTCCTTCAAAACCAAGCACAGGGGTGCATCTATACAGGGATTAATTGGTCTCGCAGTTAATAGACAATTCCAGTTGTCATCAGATTGATTGATATGCCAGGGAGCTATGGTGGATAGGCAAGGTTGAAAATATATATTTGATATGATAGCGGAATTTAGCACTAACACTGGAAGGAAGCATATTCCAAGGAGAAGGTGCAGCTATTTTGGTATTGAGTTTAGATACAAAAGGTAAATCAGAACTAGACAAAGGAACCTAGACAGGTTTTCTTACAGGAGTAGCCAATGAATGTAAATACGATGGCTGCTTACAGAAAGTGTCTGGTGAGTAATGCTACAGATCTTCGCAATGATACAGTATTGGAGGCGAAACAATGCAATACATAGCTAAAGGTATCGACGCTACATCACTACAAGTACAACTGGAGCAACACACGTACCTGGTGTAGGATTAGACTGTCTGCTGGGTACAGCTCTCCACAGAACTCACACGGCAGGTCTGTCAGGTCTACAAGTATACACGGCAGGGCTATCAGGCAAATAACACAATTATACAAACACAGAAGACATACAAGTATTTTAAATGCAATTATAAGACATTTTTATATGCCAAAGTATCAACAATGTCATGGCACACACACATGATAAATGGTTGACAAAATAGAAAGATGTGTAAAGATAATGAAAACATGTTCTCTTTCGCCAACACAATGTGGAAGATGGAGAAAACATCATTCCCGCAATAGATTAGATAAAAATGCCATCTAGCAACAACAAAAAGCATGAACATCTAAATGATCTAACATGCAAATACCTTCTGCCTCCACCCTGTCTCCCAACTCCTCCACCCTGGGATCTTGAGCGTGTTGGTTCGCCGTGGGGGGCGTGTTGTTGGCTACTCCTGTGCGCTGTGGTTCAGCGACATCTCCGTCTGCAAATGGCACGAAGGGAAAAAACGGATTTACATCTGAAAGCCGGGGTACATTGTGTCGAAGTTCTCTGTTTGCATCTAGCTCCAAAGGGAGAAACTCGTTCCCAACCAAGGTCTGTGGAACATCGCGGTGAAGATCTTCGTTAGCAACTGGCACCCGGGGGGGGATTTCATCTGCATCTAAGCCCCGAGCGACAAGACGTCGGTCTCCGTTGGCAACGGGCACCAGAGGGGCTCCATGCTGAAAGTCATTTGCGCGTAGCGTTCGTGTGATGTGTTGCAATTCCCCGTTAGAAGCCCCGCGTGACGGACGTGTCGACGTCTGATTAACACTCCTGCCGCGTGCGTTTGTGCGCATCCGGTCGGCATTTGTCGGGGCTCGCTTTGAACGGTTCATGCCACGTTGATAGAGGTCAGCACCAGTGCCAGCACCAAAGCCCCGTGTGTCTCCCCTCTCGCCCCAACCAAACAGTCCCATATCTGCGGCTACTCCCTGCATGAATAAATCATCATCGGAGAATGGACGATGGTTGTTATTACTGTTAGTCGACCTCGGGGTCGGATATGTACAATTACTGTCGTCGTGGCGACCTTGGTCTCGAAGCATGACGTATTGGCTACATTTGGTGCAACGTTCGGTGCGACTTCCACATACGTCCTGGTGTTCTCGGAGGGCATCGAACGTCACCTCAAGTTCACAGAAGCAGCACTGCTTCATCCGTTTCCTGCAGTCATCCTCCTGAAGAGAAAACAAGAGGAGGAATGTTGAAAGTAGTGATATGGTTTCTTTGTTCATGTTAGTTAGGAAATTTACATCTCAAGAAAGAACTCGTGCACAATTAATTTTGTCAATAATCCTGCCCACCAATTTAACAGGGGTCAAAATAGTGGTAGTCCGAGGACTACCAGAAACATGGTCGGACTACCAAAGATGATGACACCAGTGGTCCGATGGCCTACCACAAAATTTGGTAATATTTTTCAAATTTTGTGTTTGTCATGTTATTTTGCTATATGACTACCAGGTATATATGAGGACTACCAGATTTCCCAACTAAGTAGTCCTGCCGACTACCAGAAATGTTTGAGTTATTTCTACCACCATTTCCAATCTAATCTCATTCATGCGAATCGTGTAATTTTTGCAACAGCCAGTTATAGACATTATGAGCTAGTGATTATAAAGTTTCAGTTAATTCAATGCACCACATTGACATCAACTGGAATAAGTAAACATTTCTAAACAATTTGTTTCTTCTGAATACACCTCCAACTGGTAGATTTGATTAGAGGCCAGTGTTCCAAGGCAGTGAATGGACCTAGACCAAGCTGTGGCGCTCGTTGCCAAGGAGACAACATGCTTATGCACAGAAGCCCAGTGGCTTTGAGCAGTCCTAAGGATTGGATGCTGCACTGTATTAGAAGTTACAAAGAAAAATATTTCTAACATCAGCCATTTTTACACGTCCCATTCTAATGTGATCTCTGGGCAATTAAAATATAAGTTATTATTTTAAGTAGCATGTCATCCTGGCCTTAAAATTGTAAAACACTTTTCTTTTTAGCCCACTACTCATTTGTACAGCTGGGCAAACTGAGGCCATGTGGATGGAGCAAAATCATCCACGCTTTGAAAAGGTAGTACGAAGACGCATACCCAGATTATTTTCAGAGTTGGTTGTTTTAACCACTATTCCACGACTACCTTTTGACATGACCCCTCAGTTACCTCACACCCAGTGTGTCCTAACTACGTCTTTAAAAAGGTAGCATGAAGACACATACCCAGATTATATTGAGATTATATTTTTCTAACCACTATGCCACGACTACCTTTTGACACAACCCCTCACAGGTAACAGTTATCTCACACACACCTTGTGGCTGTCCAGTGCAGCTCTCTCCAGTGACTGACCACACAAGTCACAGCTGACCATGGCATGGAACTCCTCAAAGTGACTGTCCATCTCTGACCGAGGCACGGGTTCGTCGCACCGGTCACACAACACGATGTTGCGCCGACAGTGGACCTCGTGCATGACAAAGTTGACCGTGGCGATGTCCCGCTTGCTGTCAACAAACACACACGCATACAGGGTCATCCATGACAGAGGACATTAAAGGTACTATGCATAGTTGATTTGTTTCCATGTATAATATGTTTAATTTTCATTTATTTTCTTCAAAATGTGTTCTGAAAAATATTACTAGTTGTCACGTATACCGGGTAGTAATGAAAAATTTCATTGTATTTATAAGTATCATATTTTACATTAATGAATGTTTGTAATTGTGAAAAAAATTGTAATTTTGGGGTTTATTTATTAGTATTCATTATTATTATGTACTTCACGTACAACTACTCATGTTTAGAGATAGAATATTATTAATGTGTACTTACTACTTAGGGCATCCAGTTGCTTCAACTATTTTAGTTTTTGTTTTTACTGGCATCACTGCATTTATTGTTACCACATTTATTGTTATTCACTGTATTTAATAGGCCAAATAAATTTATATTCAACACTGCACTTACGGGGTGGAGTGATTGATGTCCAAGTGTGACAAAGTATTACAAATGTATAGGGCCTGTAAGTGTGTCATGGTACATGGCGAGACTCTGCACGACTGGAGCTGATTGGGGACTGGACACAAGAATAATATTCTAACGAAGGACGACACTTTGATTTCCGACTGATGAATACTATGAAAATGAGGTTATAAATATCTTGTGTTATACCCTTCTTATCGTAAATGTTTGATTTAATATTGAGTTTACAACACTGTCATAGACATGTAGCCATTCATGTAGCGCAGATAGTATAAACGATTTTAGGCTGTGTGTCTTTTATGGGATTTGCATTTTACATTGCTGTATGTTGTGGTTTCACAACAGTTCGATATGCACTTATATCTGACAAATTGTCGAAATGCATATAATCATAACACAAAACAGGTTGTACTCCACGAAAGATAGCATTCTTCATTAATGGTCAAGATTGCTAAACACAAGTACTAGCCGCCGTTGCCATGGCAACCACCATAACAATCGATTAACATGCATGATTTCCATGATCATTCGTACCAGCGAAGTGTCACATTGCTTCTGCTGTAATTATCCTTCATAAAATATAGCTATAAACACAATACCGATTATTTCAAAGTCCTATCTTTTAACATGGAGAAAATGTACTTCCTGCCCCCATCTTGTTTTCGAGCGCGAGACTTACATGGCCTATTACATTTACCTACGCCAGCATGCTATTTCTGCTGGAGTGCTGCCCTCTTTTACATTTCACATGTTTCCTATAGATGGAGCTATGTATCTTTTAGCGTCACAATTACCACCCATCAAGTAACATGTATTAGAAAACATAAGTATCAAACAATACATTTGGTAACTAAGAAACAACATAATTATAATAGATTGATACTAGATTTATAAGAGTTTGTTTCCTGTTTGTTTGTACTTTGCACGTCATTAGTTTGGCATGTATCTGGCTGAAATTTCAACCCAGCATCCGCCATTTTCCTATTACAGGATATGTCATCTGATTTCTGGGAAAAAAGTTGTACCAACAACTAGGTCATTCTAAGCACATCACAGGTCTCACGTGATTTTGCAATGTTTGCAAATAACAAGGTTTACAACTCAATAAAAATGTTTGCTACATTTGTAAGAGCAATTTTTCACATGTATGCACATATGTGGGTTTACATTGAAAGAAAACGTGTAATAGAAGACTCCTGTGAAACTGAAAGTATGTCTAGTAAACACACTGGTGAGATTTGGAACTCCCGAGTGAGTCATACCCTGTGACTCACCAGTTGCTGCAATAATTGGTGTCATCTTCGTCTGCCATTTCTGCTGTTTTGGTCAACCTCTGCAAAATTGTGTTGACCCCTGCAAACTGAAATGTATTCTTCATAAGAATAATTCATTAATGTAAACACCAAAACTATCACAATTGACTAAAACTATAACATTGGATATGATTATTGATGGGATTTATGCACTCAAATTTACATGTAAAGAGTTTATTATTAAGAAAATTATGTCAGTTTGCAGTGCTAAGTCGGAAGCGCCATTCATTATTATTACTGGTCACAAATGTGGTTATGTTAAATACTGTAATAAATAGTACATATCTTCCAACATTTAATTGTCTTAACATTCTACCTTAGAACAAATATACGAGCACCGAGTTCAAGGCAATTCCCAAATCTTTCCAGTGGTAGCAGTTTTTATTGAGATACAGCATATTAACCGTATACCCATACGCCACAGTATGGACCACGATCGTGGTTATATCATAACAATAATGTCGACTCGAGTGGTTAACAAATTAATACTAAATACGCCAAACTCGTCGTGAACATTCAGCCGCTAACTGCTGTTTAAATGGACTATACCTGTATGAATTCTTCGAAAACAACTGAAGTAGGATTCACGACTTCATTCCAATCTAATCATCATCATGACAACACGATTCAAGTCATCCATTTCATTTGTTTGATCAGACTTCTCAGTTCTGACTTCAGTCCATTGCCAACGACACTTTCGTTATCAACCTTACACAAAACGCAAGTCAATTTGAGAACACCAAGAGTCAATGCACGACATAACAATCAAGTTCAATAAATGTGTATCAGTTCAAGTCATATGAACAGCTTGAAACGAGCAAATCTTTTTACAAACCCAAAATACGGAAGAGAATCAACGATGTCAGTAGGTTTATGCCAAAAATAGAACATCACCAAGCGTAGTTTGTAACAGAGTTGATTATTGGTCAATACTCGTGTCACCTTCTCTAATAGGCTAAAAGCAACACCAGACGTAGTTCGCAGTTAATCCGACAGACGGCGGCACCATACATCGCGGCGATCCATGTGGG
Source organism: Oasisia sp. SBJ-2009 (assembly GCA_964017155.1). NCBI lineage: Eukaryota > Metazoa > Annelida > Polychaeta > Sabellida > Siboglinidae > Oasisia > Oasisia sp. SBJ-2009. The sequence goes on along the minus strand of OZ024865.1, from coordinate 10,592,617 downwards.
TTTGTCTGACGGTTCACGCGGACGATCTTCTATAAACGTCGTTGAGTTTAATCATCACTGCATCTTTGAACTAGTGACCATGTCTTCACTTACGCAAGAAGAACAGCTGAAGCTGATTTCAGATCTGGAAATTGAAATGATGGCTGATATGTATAACAGGTTAAGTAATGGTAGAGGTCACGCGTGTGTGGGCGATAATATGCACTTGTTGATGCGAATTATAGTCGCAATGCCCCACTGCCTGAATGCCCCACGACCGGAATGCCCCAAACCTAGTCGCAATGCCCCAATCGCGAAGTCGCAATGCTCCAACCGCGAAGTCGCAATGCCCCACTTTTGGTCGGAATGCCCCAGTGATTTTATTATTATCAAAACATGTTAAAACATTACATTTTATTATTGTCAAACTTATGTATATAATACAATAATTATAATAGACATTACAACATGACAAGTAAATTTATAATGAATACAAAATACGTTTCGTTGATTATCTGTACATTATTGAAAGTATAATTGAATTTATGGCACTTATGTACAAGTCGGACCCACCTCAATTTTGCTATTATACCTGTATTTTTGCCAACATTTGATACTTGATTTGGTTAACTAAATCAATTATAATCATCTTGCGCATATTTATGTTTTATAAACAGCGCGTCTTGGCATACTTTTGAGGTCGAAAAGACAGCGCGATTTGTGCCAGTCGCAAGCGCAGCGGTGCATGTGTTACTGCGCTGTGCACATGGAATGAGCGATAAACAGTTTGTCTATGCCGACCGCACTGTCTTTTCGACCTCAAAAGCCTGCTAAGACGCGCTGTTTATAAAACATAAATATGCACAAGATGATTATAATTGATTGAATTAACCAAATCAAGTATCAAATGTTGGCAAAAATACAGTTATAATGGCAAAATTGAGGTGGGTCCGACTTGTACATAAGTGCCGAATTTATGTTTTGTCTCCGTATATTTCTCCGTATATGTTTCATGTTTGTGCGATTTGTCAAACCTGTCATGAAAATTAAAATCGATTACAACAAATAGTATTTATCAGTCACATAACAAAGGTCTCCTGCTCATGCGTCATGGTTACATGTTTATGCGTGACCTGTGCATGTAAAACTATCACCAAATAGTTTAACAGTACGCCCCAGATAAACTCAGCTCAACATAATTATATCAGAATATGACATATACATAATAATTATAAAATGAGTGCAGTGCAAAAGCATGCTACATTTGCGTTTCTTCTTCTATTTGAAGTATCAACTCGACGAGACAATGAAGAAGTGGAACTTATATATATCTACAGAACCCGGTTACCCAGCCCTTTCATGGCGATTACATGAATCCAAAAATTAGAGTTGCTTGTTACTGAACAGAACAGAACAGTTATTAACTTACAGTATAAGTATAAAAGATATGCAATGAGCAGTTTGGCAGTTGCAGGTTGTCATTTTCATAGTTAGGTGAAATTAAAGTTATCTCAGAGCTTATATCGATCTTCACTTCACACATTTGGGCTGTCTTTGTTCACATGAAGAAAACAGCAAACAACACAATTTGTTTTAGGAGTATCTGCTCAACGGAACAGTGAATTAAGCAGTTAGCTCAGTGCATCTCTTCACACATTTGCGCTGTATCAAGACTACATGTTATATATATATATATATTGCCGCACGAAACAAGTACAACTGGAGCGCATTCAATAATGTAACAAAAAGATGTTAGTGTTATATAAAATATGTTATATATATGTATATATATATTGCGAAACAAGTGCAAATGGAACGCATTCAGTAATCTAACAATAATTTTTAGTATTATATAATATATATAAATATATTAAAAACCCGACTACCAAGAAAGTGGGGCATTCCGTCCAAAAGTGGGGCATTGTGACCACAGTGTTCCAAAATGTGGGGGCATTGCGACTTCGTGGTTGGGGCATTGTGACTTTGAGATTGGGGCATTGCGACTAGGCAGTAGGGGCATTGCGACTCGGGCATTCAGGCAGTGGGGCATTCCGACCACATTCCTTGTTCGATAGGCAGGCACTAAACGTATAGCTATTCCTGTAGACATAGCTATACTTACAGTTATGCAGCATTCCAATCACCTCGTGTTTACGGTGAATGTCAGTTCATGCCCCCTACGTGATAAATTTTGCATAAATTCACTAATCGCTACCTGGTGTAGCAACTAACTGGTGTTTACCATGTCCATGTCATGATTACATAAACCATGATGCACTGCAGTGCCAGTGACGAGCGTCGAGGTGATTGAAAAGCGATAATCTTCCTGTTAACTGGAAGATTACCTAAAAAACAGCATATATGCGCATGATTATGGGATTAGCCCTTCACACACAGGTGCGGATCAATAGGCGTGAGTCTGTGACAGTGTAACACCTGATTTTTGCTAGAATGACTTCAAGTTAAATGCAGACTTAGAAGACCTTTGCTTAGACTTAATTTAGGTCTTGGTCTGATTTCTGGCTTTTTGCGGTTTAGGCATGCACTTCGAAAGAAAACCACGAAAACAGCCACTTAGAGTCTCCAAATATCACATCTTTGCTACGAATTACACCTTGACTATACAGTTATTGCAATAACTGTACAACTGTCATGTGATCAAACAGTAAAATTACAGGCTTTTATCAACCAAAATGTATATGCAATTCACACGGTTTTGCACATTGCAGGAGATGGTTGTTCTGATGTGGAAAAGGATTTAGGGTTAGGTCGTGTTTACATCCATTTGTGTATTGAAGGGATAGCAAAAATAACCCTAAAAATCCCACCAGTTTCTTGAGAAAATTATGTCTGTATGCAGAAACAAATGAATTTTGTGTGCATTTTGATTGATAAGATTTTTTTGGGTTTGATAATGTGACAAGAGTATATGTATAGTTACTTTAGTAGAGGTGTAGTAGATGAATGATGTGAAATATGGTGACTGTAAGCGTCTGTTTTTGTCAGTTTTTTTTTCGAGAAGTCTAAATTCCAAAGTACCCTTTAACAGTCTACCACTAGGCACTACACATACTAGGCTAGTTGAGACGGTGGACCGTTGAGACTTGTATAGCTACTACCCAGAGATGGAGTAATCGTACTCGTACTCGAGTACTTTTTGAGTACGAGTACTTTTTGAGTACGAGTACTTTTTGAGTACGGGTACTTTTTGAGTACGGGTACTTTTTGAGTACGGGTACTTTTTGAGTACGAGTACGAAGCAAAGTACTCGTACTTGAGTACATTACCAAAGTAATCGTACTCACGATTACTTCTCACGATTACATTTTTTTCATATGAACAGTTGCAAGTAAATATATTAGACAGATAAAAATGGCAATATTAGAAGTAATTTAATAAATGTAATAATAATCAAGGTATTCATTTTCTATTACTGTTGAGCATTTCAGTTAAATAAATATTCAGTCAGATAAATATTCAGTCAGATTTCCCTAATTAATACCTTCTCTTCCCAGAGAAGCCACATCTCCTCACCCTCCTGCTTAGTACAAAGTACAAGTTATATTGTGACAGTCCCAGGGAAGCACTGCAGGAGATAAGCATCCCTTAACATCTTGCTTTGTAATTTTAGAAGCCATGCCACAGTCCCACCTGTACTGTTTGCTTTGCCAGTATGGTGTGAATTGACTGGGCAGTTAGCTGCTAAATCCCTGTCCATTAAGTGTAAACTGTAAACCTGACTAGAGACTAGAGAGACAGATCTCTCAAGTGCATGTTGTGGTGTGATGTGTGCAGCAGTTTGAATTCTGTAGTTGACGCAGTAGTTGGTGTTCTTATTGCTCTCACGAAATAGTTATAGTCAGGTCAAAATACAGTTTAACCCCCAAAAAATTGCTACAAAAGGTTTCTCAACTGATTCTGGCAGGTTTTAGTGTACTTTTTAACATACTAAAAAAGTTTACCAAAGTAGGACCTCCAGAAAAGTTTTTTTTTTAAGATGGCCGCCGAAATCTCTTACTGATCATAACTATGTAACTATCAACTCAAATTTAAGGATCTTGGTGTCTATCCCTAGGTTTTTGGGGGCAAAGAACACATTAACATCATAAAAATGATGTTGGCTATATATGTAACACAAAAATCCAATATGGCGTCAAAAATGGCTGCCAGCACCTCCAAATGACCGCAAGTTCATAACTATTGACTCAAATTTGATGATCTTGATGTCTATCCCCAGGTTTGTTGGGGCAAGGAACACATTAAGACAACTTTGGATATCACTGAGCTGTTTAATTATTATGAAATTGAATGCATGGCCTTCAGCTGTCCACTATCACCTAATGCACAAACACCTTTGTCCATAGAATATGTTTCAGAGCGTTCATTTTTGAGTGTCATCCTCCTCCTCGGTATCGACCTCTTGAGTGTTGTTTGGATTGTCTCAATTTTCAGTTTGGCAAGGGCCACATGCAGCAGTGCAGGGGAGTCCATAGCGTCTGCAGCTGCATTGACAGGATTTGCATCCCCCCCGAACAGTTGCAATGGATAATTTTCAAGAGTTCGTCAGGCGCAGCATTGTTTTGGGTCATAATTGGAATTAACCAGGGTTGGAAAAAATCATGATTTATTCGAATAAATCGGATTTTTTCGATTTATTTGATTTTTTCAACATTCTTGACAATCATAAGAAATAATATGTAATTCGGAAAATAAATAAAAGTGGAATATCATAATATACCCAATAGGCTGAACATTTCATTCTTAGCATTTCTAAAGAATTAAAGCAAAGTTGTTATGTACAAATTTAAACTTTATTTTAAAATACATACAGTTAAATCAACTGGTAGTAGCACGCAACGTAAGTATAAATTTAAGATAATCTGAAAAAATCGAAAAAATCAATGTCTTGATTTTTTCAAGTTGATTAAATCAATGCCAACCCTGGAATTAACTGATCATTTTCCTGTTTTCATCCCCATTCAGTTGGTTTAATTCATTTGCCACCCCCATCCCATGTTGGCTATGGAATCTTGTTGCAGGTGATGTTGGGGGAAGCCGTTCAGCAGTGACAAATGCTTGAGCAATTGCCACTTTCTTGATCAAAATGATATGGTGCAGTGATGATAGCGTATCATTAGACTTGCCACCGGAGAGATCAACCATCAGGTCTTTGCAAAGATCTGATATGTCTTGAGATTTGTTTTGAAGGATGAATGCACTAGCACAGGACTTCATGACAGGATCAGATTTCACTAATTTCCGGAAGGCTGACTTTTTTTCCGATGCCGTAAATCCTTGAAGTTGAATCACAGCCTGAGTAGGCATGTACAAAGAGCAACTCATTGCACACATCATCTCCTAAAGTTTCTTTTAACATGTTAATGTTATATACTCTGTGTTCTTTTGACTGCTTGTTTGCGTCAGAACAGAAGTAGATGATCTCATTGTCTGTTCTGGAGTAATGAAGGAGCAAGATCAGCAAATCTGTATCCTCACCGACCTACGTTGTGGTGCAATGACGGGATCGTTCAACAGTTGCCTTAACGATATCAACGTCTGCATCCACTGGTGACTGAATGACATGACATCCCCTTTTAGTTAGTGCTGTGCTGATGAGAGCAATCATGTCTGTCTTGTTTTTGTCACGAGACAAAAAGTCCTCCTTTTTGCCTGAAAACTCTGTTTCTGCAGTGAAACTAACAATAGGGTGCAGGTGGTTTCCTCGTCTCTGATGTGTGTTGTCTTTCATTGAGGGACCTTCACCATAGCCATCGAACACCACTGTCGCTTGTCCATAATGTCTCACAGTGAAGTCTGCATAAGACTCAGCTATTGCATTATATGAGTCGCCTTTCTTCCACGGTAAACGATGAAGCAAAGAGCCACCATCAAGCACGTAACAATCTGTTTTGGGAATAGAGTTCACCACAGCCTCACTTGATAAGTCGACAGCATGGTCTCGAATTGCCTGAGCAAGCTGAGGTTTGTCTGCTTTTCGAAGAATGTTCCTGGTCTCAAAGAGGGCTGGAGGGTAGGGGCTTAGTTCATACGTCAAAACCTCTTCAAGGGAAAGATCTCCTGACCTTGACACCACAAGGAAACTTTGGAACAGAAGGGCAGGATCAATGGTACGATCAGGAGCAATCTTCACAGCAGAGATATTCCCAAGGGTTTTGGCTCTGTCTTTCCGCTTGAATTTGTAAGTAAATGCCGATTTTCTGATTATATCTTCAGTGATCTTGTTCCCAACCGATTCAAAGTCGTGTACATTAACATCTGGCCCAGCCACTATCCCGTTGACAATGTTTCTCAGAGTAGGATCAGATGTGAAGGGTGAGCAGGCTGAAAGCTTTATCCGAATTTTCTCGAGATTAGATGCATATCTTTTGATGCGCGCCTCAGTTGAGTCTTTGTGTTGTGGACTTGTAGTATATGTTAGGTTTGTGAAATCCTGCATCGCAATGTTGTACTCGGATGTTACAGGTGCAGATAAGGTCCAAAGGTTTCGCATGTCCTCGGTCATCCCTCTGCCACGAGTTAGACCACCTGTGCTCTTTAGAGACCTCATCAATGTTTGTTCAATGACACGGGCACTACTAAGCCCTGCCCAGCACTGATTGCTCCTACGAACAACGTGAAAACCATCAAGGAACTTTCGATAAACGTCTGGGTGCTTTTCCTCCAGGTTGCTCATTTTCTTCAGGTAGTAATGAGCATATGGCAGGTAATTGAAGTGTCCAGCTGCAGCAAAGACAGTTAGGCAATTGGACACTACCTGCAAATGCATCAACCAAGACCCAGTACGATCCGCCTTGATCAACATTCTTTTTGTCAGCGCATTCTTTTTGTCAACCATACGCTGATAATTCAGCCACAACTGGCTGGTCTTTGAGGTCTGAGCAAGTTCAGATTTCTTCTTCTCCGTTACTGTCCCGAGTTGGATCAAAACCTCAGAACAAGCTGCATCTCCTAGCGTCGTCTCTCCGCTAAGAAGGGAGGAGTACAATTCCTCGGCTTGATCCAGCAGTGTCTGAATCTCGGGATCGTCTTTGGCAATTTCCGTTATAAGGTAGCTATGTAGGCATTTGTCTACAAGAAGATGGCCCCGCAAAGCCCTCTGGACAGCTTTTCCTGTCATCATGTGCACAAATGCATTTTCTCCATAGACAGTCTCAAGTATGTTTTTGAGACCGGTCCCTTCCATGAGAGTTCCTATGGACCCCAGCAAGTTCATAAGTGTATGGAAACACCCCAACATCAGAACAATGCTTTCAGGTGACTACATTGTGGAGCATCAATGATGATTTCTGCAGCCTTCCAATACAAGGGTTGGTCAAAAGTTACAATGGTGGGAAGGTTGTGCTTCATGGCAAGGCTGCAAACAAAGTCTAATGTAGACACAATGCACGATTTGTCTCCAGAGTACATATTGATCATAGGCAAGAATTTGACTGACGACTGCCCATGGTGCTGGCTCCCCCGATGCAAGATATGCATCATCTCCTGCCAATTCGGTGTTGCCTCTTTGAAGCCGAGGGACACTTCCCACAGAATATCGATCCTCTTGTCACAGTCAAGAAATCTCGGCATGTCCTCGAAGACTACCTCATGACAAGCATGCCTTGCAAACCTGTACTCCAAGATAGGAATGTTTGTCTTGTTTTAAGTTTTCAGTTCTGAGATCTGTCTTCGCGGGATGAGATGGTTCGTCCGTGTTCCAGGGGTGACAGAGGCAATGACAGTGGACAGCTGAAGGCCATGAGTTCAATTTCATAATGATTAAACAGCTCAGTGATATCCAAAGTTGTCTTAATGTGTTCCTTGCCCCAACAAACCTGGGGATAGACATCAAGATCATCAAATTTGAGTCAACAGTTATGAACGTGCGGTCATTTGGAGGTGTTGGCGGCCATTTTTGACGCCATTTTGGATTTTTGTGTTACATATATAGCCAACATAATTGTTTATGATCTTAATGTGTTCTTTGCCCCCAAAAACCTAGGGATAGACACCAAGATCATTAAATTTGAGTTGATAGTTACATAGTTATGATCATTAAGAGGTTTCGGCGGCCATCTTGGACGCCATATTGAAAAATAACTTTTCCGGGGGTCCTACTTTGGTAAACTTTTAGTGTGTTATAAAGTACACTAAGCCCTACCAGAATCAGTTGAGAAACCTTTTGTAGCAATTTTTGGGGGGTTGGGTGGGTATTTCCCATATATCGACCTGACTATTAGTGTTGTGGTGTCAATGCAGCAGTAATCAGTTAGAACACTAGATATTGGCACAGGCCAGGCCGCACAGCAACAGAAAAAGAATGACACCTGATTCCATGGAGGTCGCCTTTACGGTAGAAACAGGATATTCATTAAAGTAATTGTGAAAGTAATCATGATTACATTCTAAAGTAATCGTGAAAGTAATCATGATTACATTCTAAAGTAATCTTACTCGTACTCGAGTACATTATAAAGTAATCGTACTTGAGTACATTTGTTTTCTGAGTACTTGTACTCATACTCGTACTCATGCATGTTCAAAGTAATCGTACTCGAGTACATTTGTATTGTACTCGCTCCATCTCTGCTACTACCCTGCCATAGCTATAGGCCATAATAGGTAGTCCTAGCCATGTTGCCTTTGCTGTCCACATGACATAACTCTAAAAAGTAACACTGTTAACTGATGTTCTTGAATTGTAGAGTACTATAATAATGCTCTGATAACATAATGATTACTGACTATTCATGTGATTCTTTTGCCGTAAAGGTCACCAAACTGTGTACCTGTGTTTATTTAATTAATTGCCTGTCTTTTGTGTTATTCAATGTTGATTGTTTTATTTCAGAATGAGCTCGGCATGTCAAAAGAAATGTGTGCCGCCACGTTACAAAGACGCTGAGTTAAACAAGGGGGAAGCCGTGTGTATAGACCGCTGCGTGGCCAAATACATGGACATCCACGATCGCATTGGCAAGAAACTGACGTCGATATCCATGCAAGATGAGGAGACGATGAAAAAGATACAAGGCCAAATGCCACAACCCACACCAAAATAACTTGACTGACAACTAGAAGAAATTAGACAATTTTGCGGGCTGACTGTATACAACATTCGTGTGGTGGTGAGCGAGCAATGCAATGCTCGTCTCTCTGAACACCACAGGCAGTGGCCGGTTACATTTGGATCCAATCACTGTACTGGTGTTACCCAAATCTCGCATTGTGATTGTCCACTGCAGTGAGAGAAAACATTTCACTGTCGCACGTGCAAGTGAAAAGTGCATGTTGGACATGTGGTGAGATCTGCAGGATTAATATGTGCAGTTTTAATTTCTTTATTATACTATGCAACATTTGTTAGAAAAACACCAGTGTTGGCCTGATACTGCCCGCGAAACAGAACATGATCAATGTCGCTTGGTAAAAACGGCACACAGCGATAAATCTGTCGTCCCAATAGGAGTTCTGCAAACAAGCACAGCTTGAGTCAGCTAAGGGGCAAACTTCCAAAATTTAAAATGGCACGTTTTGACAGAAAAAAATTAGTGCTGTGTAAGTGAATGGATGAACTAACGTTTTATTTCTTCAATCAACTTGTACGTAGGTGTCTAACAAGATGTTTGCCCGAAAATAGTTGCAGTATTATACTTATTAAACACTGTCCACATTCCTGTTAATGCATACAATACAGTAATAACGAACACATTAATCATATAGACAATACATAAAACACAGTATTTGTATAATGCTGCCAGTAGATTTGGTTAAATTTATATCCTAAAACCAAGGAAGTTGTGATAGGTAGGCCGGCCTATTCATAAAGAGGTTATGATAGGTAGGCCTATTCATGTTGTGCCTATGTCCTAGCCAACGGTGGTCCTGGGAACACATCAAAAGAACACATAGACCTGTTCCTCTAGTTAATGGGAAATATTCCGACGCTATCGTCCAAGTCAGCCATTGGACTATGTAGTATGTATGAATTCTCAACAAGACTGGCATCCATGTCAGATAAATGACAGGAGGCGCCACCTGGGGAATGACTGCGAACTGTTTAGTTTCTGTAAGATAATACGTGAATGTTGTTCGTGTACAGTGCTCCATGTATAAAATAAAAACTACTGATTTGCCGTAGTGCCTCATTTTTTTAAACAAAACATTGTTTCGTTTTTTAAATTGTATTTCTATCCATCTCTCGACTACGTACTGATTACTATTTTCGGCGTCTTGCCATCTCAGCGTGGCTTATTACGTCAGTACGTCTTCACGCAGTGGCTCTACCAAAGCAAAAGTTATGGTTCACCAGACTGTCTCTTCTCGGCGAAATTACGCAGCCCAGCGAGAGTCGGTTAAGCGAAACTAAAAATCAACATGTATATGGGATATTTAAAATATACGCAGGTCAACCATACTTATGTTCGGCAATTTCATTACCTGAGCTAAGTTATACATGAGACCTCATAAGATCATACGTTGTAACCACAACCTATACAGACTAGTCAGTTAATAGAACGTTGCCGAGTGCTGGAAACAACTAGAAATAATCAGTCAGGGGTACTACTGCTCCGGCGCGCGAGGATATGGCAAAGCTCCACTCAATGAGGTGCGCCCGTAGCGTTCTGTCACACACGGGGCACTGACCAAGCATGCCGCGGTCATTAAATATTATTTTCTGAATAGCTTGATGAGCTTGCAGCTACTGTAGCCGATGCATGGATGCCTGTGTGACGCGCAAGGCCTTACGGAACAAACCTGCAGCCAATTCTCAATAAGTAATTGTCTTTGTTTCCATCCGTACAATTTTTCTTGGGTAGGCAACGCCTGCCATATAATATTTGTTTAATCAAGCCCTCAATGTGTTCACTGCGATCTACTTACTAATAAGTTTTGCATAACCAACAAATTATAATAAATTGTAGATTAGTTCGCCATCTAATGTGAACAATAGCCTAAAGTTAGGTTCTGATCATTCGATAGGGGGCGCCACCGCTCCATTGCACTTCCACTGTTCAGTCGTCGGATGTTTGAAGACTATCAGCTCAGTCTATTTTTTGCGTACATTTATCAATTAATCATATCGCGTTAGCGTTGAAGCAAAATAATATAACTACGACGACCATTAATACTGCCTGCCTGCCTGCCTGCCTGCCTGCCTGCCTGCCTGCCTGCCTGCCTGCCTGCCTGCCTGCCTGCCTGCCTGCCTGCCTGCCTGCCTGCCTGCCTGCCTGCCTGCCTGCCTGCCTGCCTGCCTGCCTGCCTGCCTGCCTGCCTGCCTGCCTGCCTGCCTGCCTCTCGTTCTGTGTGTGTGCGTGCGTGCGTGCGCGTGTGTGTATCTCTCCCCCTCGGTCCCGACACGATGGTATGAGGTGAGTGACGCAGATTGTTGGTTATATCTTGCTATGTCTGAAGTTTTTGATTTTTCCGGGAATATCAGCCTTCATATTTTATAAACCATATTTATATGACAGGCTGGTATCCATTAAAGTATAAAAATTATGATTAAACTGTGGTATTGAAAGTAATATTTTTTAAGTGGGGGATAGTTTTAACTGGCAGGTAGAAATAGCATACCGTTATCTTGTCTCACAGACAACGTATTTACGTAGATATATGTTGCGGTGTAAAGCGCTTGTTTACATCATTCAGAGTAGTAAGTGTATGGTATGACGCAATAAATGTCAAAAATTATAGATTCGGGTGTCCGGTATTTCCCGTGCTGGTACTTGGACTCAAGATATTCCGTGTGCCGGTCCGGTGTTCGCCCACGAAGCCACCGTTTCTGTGGGCTCACACATAAACCACACTCACGCAAGTTAGGACATAACATTTCACATTGTACTGAGCTCTGTTACACATACAGACACGTCGTAGGTGCGCCAACCGTTTATATAAAACATAACATAACGAATCTGATCCCGTTGACTGTACGCTCAGCCGATACATTTCGATTCAAATTGTGCGAGTTCTTTTTGCATCAGGATAATCACGAGACCACATTTTTCGCGAATAATTATTCAGTTTTGATGCGGAGGTCGCCTGCCGGAATTGAGCCGAGGTAACAGACACCGCGATGCATTGCTCGCCTACTCCCCAAGCAGTCCTTATCGTCCGGCAGAGGCAGCAGACGCCATCACAATTATTGACGTTCTTTGAAAAGAAGTGTATCGGGTTACCGAACTCATCACGCTATATGAAAACATTTCTCGCTCGCCGGTTAGGAAACTGTATCTCTGCTTTTTGTGTCTTAGGCAAATTGACCGACGTCAGTTAGCGCTCGAATTCGCGAAATAATCGGCGAACGCGACCGCTTTTCGCCGTCGGCGTTAGCGAGATGCCTACTGCCGGATATTAGCGACGTATCGCTGTCACGCCATTCAATAGAGCTAGGAACCGCGTTAGTTTATCAGGCGCGCGTCTACAACGTTTGCTCTTTCATTACAACACCAAACCACACCGTCAACACCGCGAGTAAGGCTATATGCGAATATTCAATATGGCGCCCGACTCTGGTGTTGATTGGTTGACATGGTGGTGCGTGTTGTTCTGCAGATTACCAGCAGGTGACTCTCTGCTGGAGCGTGAAATGAAGACACAAGACCACAATGAGATGACCAGAACACGTTGCACCAGTGTCAGTGCGGTCAAGTTTGGTTGACATTTCAACGGAGCTAAATGTAAAGCGACTCATAGACATATATGCGCCATTTCAACAACACGCGAATATATGGAATATTAGGGATAATCCTAGCACCAAACATAGGGCCTATTTCTGGTGCAAGGATTATCAAGGATTATATATATATATATATATATATATATATATATCCATATTATATATGTGTGTACGTATATACATACATACATACACACGTATACATATATATATATATATATATATATATATATATATATATATATATATATATATATATATATATATATATATATATATGTGTGTGTGTGTGTGTGTGTGTGTGTGTGTGTGTGTATTATATATATAATATCATTTACTTAGACACGTTTAAAATATTAATTTTACATAATTGATTAAGATTTTGCATATATACACGTATACACAGCTCCTACGAATGGATTTTATCTCGATTTATGGCGCTATATAAGTGTTCTTCCTATTAGTAGTAGTATAATATTATATTAGGCGTGTTTACCGTGAGAACGTCACCTCTGACGTCTCCGGTCGTTGTTGACGCTGTTACAGGCGCTGTCTCGTCTCCAAATTCTTACTCTTCGTCAGCCATAATGCCTTTTTGAAAACATAAATTTTACTTCGACAAATATAACGTCAACACACTTCCTCAAATGTTTTCATTGTTTCTGTCTTAATATATTCACATTAAGAGTGATATACGACTCTTTATTGTATTATTTATGTACACGTTCCAGAAACAAGCAGCAAGCCAATTGGTTTATCTGAAAAAGCTATGTACAAGTAATGTTATTATGAAAGAAACACGTTTTTGCTAAATACATATTTATGACGTGTGTTTGAACATTCATGTCATATAACATTTCCTGTTGTATATGTATGTACAAATCAAACAGTTTTTCGTTATCCTCTAAACTAATCACGCAATACATGATCAAACATGAAGAGCAGCGATTGTGTGTTTTGTAGCCAGGCTTGTCCACATAAAATCACAACATTCACGTTGTTTTACCTTGAAGGTGGGCATGGGCATGTTTCCCGTTTTACATAATAAATTTGTATTATTTTGAATGCCCGTATTTGCTCACAGAAACGTGTGATTATTGCTTTAGAATGATGTTTAGCGCCCCCTCCCCTTTTTGAATCGCGATGACTCTTTTTTATCTTATCTATATTTACATCATTTAAATTGTTCGCCCAATTTTTTCGACACCATGCAGTAACCGTAAGAATCTGGTTGTGATATTGTGTACAACAACGTTTTATGGATCTCTTCTTACTAGGTGGTTTGGATAAGAAGAACTCTGACTTTTGTCAGATCATCGTGAATGGAATCTTCTTGCTGACGATTCGAAACTTAAAAAGCAATTTATTTACTCTATGATCTCTTGGTTCACTTAGTTGTATAATTGAGTGCATGTAGGAATTTGTTGTTGTTGTAATAGTAGTAGTAGTAGTAGTAGTAGTAGTAGTAGTAGTAGTAGTAGTAGTAGTAGTAGTAGTAGTAGTAGTAGTAGTAGTAGTAGTAGTAGTAGTAGTAGTAGTAGTAGTAGTAGTAGTAGTAGTAGTAGTAGTAGTTGTTGTTGTTGTTGTTGTTGTTGTAGCAGTAGTTGTTGTAGCAGTAGTTGTTGTTGTTATTGTTGTAATTGTAGTTGTAGGCAGCTCCCAGAGACGCCGAGACCGTGTTCGATTGAACAGGTCTGTCACGAAGCCAAGTGTAAACCGCCTTAAGCAGTCCTGAGGATGCGTTGACTTTTGTGTGTGTTACCTACGTAATCTACACGCTACAATATCACTTTCTGTGCGTGTGTCTGCGCGGGTGATGTGTATGGATGCGCGTATGCAAGTGTGTATTTTAAAGCGTATTTATAGGACATGTAGGTAAGCAACAATCAACATAATATGTTTACACAAAGCACACAATCAGAACTGTAATTGCCATGCGGGGATTAATACAGTAGACCTATTCTATATTATCTTATCTAACACAGTTGTGTGTGTATACGATCGCTCCTGTCTATTCCCTTGGTACAGTCATTGTGATCTACATACGAGGAAACTAGATTCAAGATTCAAAAGACTTTATTGTCCATTTAAAACACCACATTAAAAACAGGAATTGTTCTTCAGTTACACAGTAAAATGACAGCAGTAAGATTGGTGAGCTATAATATATGGTTAATAAGACACATTATTATTGTAATAATACTAATCAGCAGTAAAATTGGTAAATTAAATAAATTAAGTATATAAATAAGTACTCTAAATAGTAAATAAATAAGCAAGTTATATTCCTTAAAAGGGTCTTTGATAAGACACAATGTGATAACATTAGTAATATTGACTAAAATTGGTAAATAAATGAGATTAGATAAGTCAGTACAATAAGTGTATGGAATAAAAGAAGTGTACAGTACATTAAAATTTAGCATTCAAAATTAAAATGGCAGAGGGTATACACGATTTCTTGAATAGGTTCTTTTTAGCTAGTGGAACTTTTAGACGTCTCCCTGACGGAGGTTTCTGAAAAGCGTCATTCAGAGGATGGGTAGAATCATACAATATATGTCTGGCCTTCCTATTCAGTGCAGCATATTTACTGGACATGTGTTTCTGTTCGTTACCAATCGCCTTGCTAGCTGTGTTGACAACACGAACAAGCTTTATTTTATTCTTGGCACAGACATTGTCATACCACGTGATTATGCTAAAAGTTAGAATGCTCTCTATTAAACCCCGAAAAACAAGTTGGAGAATCTACCGCAGATTCCACCGCAGGTTTTCGTCTGCTCTCTCTCTCTCTCTCTCTCTCTCTCTCTCTCTCTCTCTCTCTCTCTCTCTCTCTCTCTCTCTCTCTCTCTCTCTCTCTCTCTCTCTCTCTCTCTCTCTCTCTCTCTCTCTCTCTCTCTCTCTCTCTCTCTCTCTCTCTCTCTCTGTGTGTGTGTGTGTGTGTGTGTGTGTGTGTGTGTGTGTGTGTGTGTGTGTGTGTGTGTGTGTGTGTGTGTCTCTCTCTCTCTCTCTCAAACCCCATGTATCGTCTCACCGATTATGTGCGTGGCCTTCCCTGTATACAACTCCTGCTCTTAAAAGGCAAACACAATTACGCTACAATTACGCGCGGCTAATTGGGTGCGACTGTATTTCATACGGGAGTGTGACGTCACAAATCACGCGTCTATCGCCGACAGAAGCGACGACCGTCGACAGTTTGCGGGTACTTGGGCCTCGGGACCTCAGATGTTCAAATCTACTGTTATTGCTGCTAATTTCATTCGGCGTAATTATCCCGCGGGCACTCGCTGACAAGATCAAAGCGTTGTTTAGCGCCATTAGATCGGGTGACCTATCAAACATGCACCTTTTACATTGGCCCATGCCCTGGTGCCTGAGAGACGTAACTCGTGGTCTGTACGTAAGCTTGACGTGACGCGCAGGCGCGTCGAGCCGGCGATTACTGACGGCAAGTGACGCGAAGATTATGTGTCCACGTCATCTATGTCTACGTTTTGCTACGCTCCCACGTGTGACAATTGCATGTTGGGTGAGCAACAAAAGATTAGTGCTGTGTATATCTATTTGTAATCGTGCGTGCATGTGTGTGTGTGTGTGTGTGTGTGTGTGTGTGTGTGTGTGTGTGTGTGTGTGTGTGTGTGTGTGTGTGTGTGTGTGTGTGTGTGTGTGTGTGTGTGTGTGTGCGTGTGTGTGTGTGTGCATACATAGTATTACACACACACACACACACACACACACACACACACACACACACACACACACACACACACACACACACACACACACACACACACACACACACACACACACACACATATTATGGGGCAAATCAGTTGTTCGGAACATAAAACACAACAGGCGCGAGTTGTACTATTGACCACATATATTTCGAGAAAACGACTCCCGCGTCATGAAATGGGCAACACGAATAATATGGGCAACGCGATAATACGTATGTCTACATCCACATGTATGCCAATATAGCATAGGCGTAGTAATATTATCATATTATTTTGAATTTTTACACCATCGCGACCATGGCCTTGTGACGAACGTGAACTTCGCCTTCTCTTCAACCGACGTAATTTTGAAAATACAACAAGCAGGTTGTTGTGTGTATGAAACCTTGCGGTGTATTTTCTAACTTTTGGTAACTATTACTATCACGGTTGTTAACCATTATAGAAGGTTTCCCGTCGGGGATGACATTTATAGAAATGCCTGCAAATTGTGTGCATCTTTATCCTTTACCCCAAAACCCCTCCACACACATTCCAACTATTATCTCCCTGACTGAGTATTATCAACAAGTCACAAAAGGTAAAACAATGATATTGCAAATGTTTTTCTTAACCACGTCCACTGCCGTTCACAAAATTACTTGTTTGACATAAATCCCAGAAAACGGCGCCGTTCCAAAATCACCGCACTTCATTTGTGTGTCGTGAAAGCGAAAGTAAATTAATGTTTCATCCCCACGAAAGTATAACTGTCATATCGACTGCTGCATCCGGTCACGTGACCACAGGCCATCGCATAAAGCATTTGGGACGACGCACGGGGACGAGTCATTAGTTCACCTCAGTGCTGTTGGTAGACTAATGAGACGATGTCACCAGTTGACAATGTGTGGTTTTGCGGAGAAAAAGTACTGGCTTACACCTACGACCTACGAACGAAGCAGTCCCCCCCCCCTCTCTCTCTCTCTCTCTCTCTCTCTCTCTCTCTCTCTCTCTCTCTCTCTCTCTCTCTCTCTCTCTCTCTCTCTCTCTCTCTCTCTCTCTCTCTCTCTCTCTCTCTCTCTCTCTCTCTCTCTCTCTCTCTCTCTCTCTGCCTCTGTCTCTCTGAGACTGTTCCGTTCGTAGGTGTACGGGTCTGTTAATTGGTATGACATTTGCAAGAACACGACAATTATTTAGCGTTATTTGTAAGTGTTTTAAAGCAATACTTTCATCGAGTATATGTGTGTGTATAATATATATATATACATATACATATACATATATATATATATATATATATATATATATATATATATATATATAATATATATATATATATAGAGAGAGAGAGACAGAGATTTATTTGTATGCGTATATATATATATATATATATATATATATATATATATATATATATATATATATAATTGTGTATATATATATATATATATAATTGTGTGTATATATATATATAATTATATATATAATTTATATATATATATATATATATATATATTATAATATATATATAATTTTATATATACGCATACTCGATGAACGCATTGCTTTAAAACGCGTAAAAAATTAGATAAATAACTTTCGTGTTCGTGTAAATGCAATATCAGTCAACAGACCCATGACACCTATACATATTTTTTACATTTATTTTAAAACAGTAGTATTTGTCTTATTGTATACATATATCTTTTTATGTCTTTTAAATTGTAATATGTTGTGAAGCGCCACGAACGATTATGGATGTGGCGCTACACCAAGAAAATATATTATTATTACACATGGTCCAGAGAAACAAATTAACAAAGAATTATTTTTGAATACGAACTAACGAACAAATTAGAATTACGTTTGAAAACGGTGTAGGTAAAGTAAAGTAAAGGCAGTTCTTATATAGCGCAATATCCAATCCTCAGGACCGCTCAAAGCGCTTTACACTTTACTTCCCTGACAGACCTGTTCACTCAGACACCATCTCGGCTTCTCTGGGAAGCATCCAGCCATATGCTACAATTAATGCGCGAAGGCTGCTCGTACACATATCCACCACTGTCTATAGCCAGGTACTCATTTAATTCAGCTGAGTGAACTGGAGCAATGTAGAGTGAAGAAACTTGCCTAAGGTTTTAACGCCGCAGCCAGGATTCGAACCCGGGTTCTCGTAGTCGAGAGTCCGAAGGTCTACCCCTGAGCCACTGCACTCTACGGTCACTTGGGTTACGTTCAAATGACAATTGGCGTACGTCTTAGCGCCTGTTGGACCCGTACGCTCTCTCCACGTGGAGAGCAGCCACCGTGGCCGTCACAGGCCCTCTCCCGTCCCCGTCACTGCCGCAGCCGTCGCGGCATCGCCCGCCTCCAGTCGACCGTCCACGGTCGCGTTATTAGCGGGCATTAATTTTTAGTGCCCGACCGCGAACAAAGGCTGCAGATGCGCTCGTTCTAATAGATGAGCTAATATTTGTTTTTCTCGCGTTCATTAGGCGAATTACTGTTTGTTTTAGTGCACGCCTCCGTCGGCTGTCGCATGTCGCCGTGGAATTGTGAAATCGGGCAGTTCTTGCGTTAGATGAGACGCGGAAGTCGAGACGCAGGTGTCCCGCGCACGCGAGAGGGGACGAGGAGACGCGACGTCAGCGCCTCGCACGATTTATGTCGCCGTTTGTCGTGCGCGCTTATTACATGATGGCTGCTCGCGTAATGCCGGGCCACACTGACGACTGGTTGACGTATGTAGTATAGAGGTGTGTGTGTGTGTGTGTGTGTGTGCGTGCGTGCGTGCGTGCGTGCGTGCGTGCGTGCGTGCGTGCGTGCGTGCGTGCGTGTGTGTGTCTGTGAATAAAGATAATGTATACTTGTGTATGTGTGCGTCCGTGTGTGAGTGCGAGTGTCCGTATGTGCGTGTGTTTTGTGTGTGTGTTTGTATGTATGCGAGCGCGCGCGCATGCATGGGCGATGTGCAATGTTTTTCATCACCGTGGCACACTGAATCAACACCCCGTGCAATGCTACAACGCATTTCAGAACAAATTGCAGGATAGTGAAATGTCAGTTTTTAGCCGTATATTCCTAGTTTTAAGGAAGTAGGGGACGACTACACCTAGAACCGGACCAATCTGAATCCGGCCCTGTTCCACAAACTTGATGTTATCCGCTGCGAAATCCCCTTTCTATTATCTATTCCGCGTTTGGTAGCTCCAAAACCGACAGAACGACACGGCGACTACAAAGGTAAATTCCATAAACTAGAATACCAGGCGATCACTAGTTCATACACACGATACATGTAACAAACTACAGTATATATTAATGTATTCCTACTTTTGTTCTTACATGGTAATATAACAGGTGTGTGGTCCCAGACGTTCCGCTTGAACTGAGGAGAACGTGTAACGTCAGACCCGTGTAAGTGCACCCCCTCCCCACCACTCGCCTCTCTCTGTTCATTCGCTTGCGTGGACCTCTCTCAACTAATCTATTATTTGGCGATACATTTTAGAAAACAGCAATTGTTAGATTTGTCATCCACTTACGTGTTTTGGTAGGCTTCTGTTAACTCTGGGCCATTTCTCTTAACTGAGAACATTGTTGAGTGGTGATCTCTAAAAGACGTCACCTTAATGATTACAACTGGTATCCAAGTCTTACCTCACACACACACACCCACACACACACGCACGCACGCACGCACACACGCACACACGCACACACACGCATGCACACACGATTCAACGCACACACACACACACACACACACACACACACACACACACACACACACACACACACACACACACACACACACACACACACACACACACACACACACATATATATATATATATATATATATATATATATATATATATATATATATATATATATATATATATATATATATATATATATATATTGATAACAAATGTCTGTTCATTATTCGCATGATTATCCCTGTCAAACAACTCATTCATCCATCTTCCCGCTAATAATCGCCGCCGGTGCTGACTCCACACATTAGCAGACAAGAGGACAGGATCGACAAGTAAATGCAGAACGAGATATTTCGTAGCGGTCGATAATGTGATCTGGAGTGAGCCGAAACTGAACAAAAGAAAGCGATGCGGGAGTGATTGTCTTCTTGTTGTAAACCGTACGTGTCGTGTCGTGTCGGACGCCAATAAATCGGCTCTGCTTAATTCTGCTTCTTCGCCGAGTCCACATTAATAATTGTTTGACGACGCGGCCATCAAACCCGCCATTAGAGGCGACGGCGACGGTCTAGGTGGCAGTGCGGAGCCCCAAACTGATGGCCAGCTCGCATGTGTAGCGGGTATTGCGGCCGGTTATGTACACCGCCGAAGAAGTGAGAGGAAATGAGAACATCGCCGCCCAAAGTCAGCGCCCGAGGAAGCCACCACACTTCAAAGTGGCGCGACGTCCGTAAACGCTGTGATTGGCGCTTTATGACTGCTGGAGGGGTCATCGTTACGTGTCACGGCGAACGAGACTATATCGAGAGCCTTGCTTGGACAGACTGCGTTCTCTTTACGTGTAGGCTGATGGTACAATAGTGTCGTGGTATATTTAGATTGTGTATTTAGAAAGTGATACTGTGAAGGTGAACTCATGCAGCGTGTGTGTGTGTATGTGTGTGTGTGTGTGTGTGTGTGTGTGTGTGTGTGTGTGTGTGTGTGTGTGTGTGTGTGTGTGTGTGTGTGTGTGTGTGTGTGTGTGTGTGTGTGTGTGTGTGTGTGTGTGTGTGTGTTTGTGTGTTTGTGTGTGTGTGTGTTTGTGTGTGTTTGTGTGTGTTTGTGTGTGTGTGTTTGTGTGTGTGGTTAACCTTCCCTAAAGAAACCTTCCAAAACAGAGACTCGCAAACAACTGCGCCACCTCGTGTTCGTTTCGCTCAGATGATAACAGACAGGAGGTTCTCGAGATATCGATACCAGAACGAGTCATCCTCGCACGCCAGGGGTCGCCGCTGCTGATTACGTCAGAACCCCGTGCACGTAATTAGCAAAACTCCTCTTTCAAGCTCAGGCAATGAAATCGCTCGAGAGAAGTGTGGTCGGCCTCCGGTGATATAATTTTGGGTGATTTCAGCCACACGCTGCTTGTGATACATGCACTGTTTGGCATAAGCAGTATAAGTAAATATTCAAACACGCAAAACCGGTCAGCTGCTCGTGCGATTGGGGCGGGTATTTGCGCTCATCTCACGGATGAAGCAGTCACGACTGGCAAAGTCAATAAACTACGTCGATTCGGCTAAATCATGCGCATTCTTGTAGGGAGTTTCCCAAGGTTTGCGAGGATGGAACGAATGGCACAGTGGATAAATAATGTTCAAGTTGTACGAAATAAACTGATAAATCGAAGCTGTGGATCTTAATGTACATGTGTGTTATATTAGTGCATGTGCGTCTTCCTTTGTCAATTTTTAAAGCGAAACAAAAGGCTAGTTTTGTATGTTATTCACCCAAATAAGTTAATACAAATTTATTATTTTCTACTAGAATAAACTGTCCGAAATTGACATCTTGCACGCGACGAGTAGCTTGACCAATAACCGCGGAGTTATGACGTCAGTTATGGGTCGAAATTTATTAGTTGTTAAATAAATAAAGATTCTAGCTTTAAGATATTTCAACTTGATGAACATTTTCAAGTATTTATATATATATATATATATATATATATATATATATATATATATATATATATATATATATATATATATATATATATATATGATACATATACCTATTATATCAAATGTAAAAGAATAGAAAAATCTATGAAAATATATCATGGTATTTGATATATATATATATATATATATATATATATATATATATATATATACATAATTATATATATATAATTATATATGTATATAATTATATATAATTATATATAATATAATTATATATAATTATATATAATAACAATATATTTTCAATTATTTTTATTCATTTACATTTGATATATATATATATATATATATATATAAATTATATATATATATATATATATATATATATATATATATATATATATATATATATGAGAGAGAGAGAGTAGGAACGAGAGAGAGTAGGAAAGAGAGAGTAGGAGTGAGAAGAGAGAGAGAGAGACAGGTAAAGGGCGATAGACTGAGGGCGCATGAGACTAGCAAGGGAGGGGTTGGTCCCGAGCTGCGACCCAAATTGAGCGCGTTGTCATATAGATCTCGTAGCTACAGCCCGTATAAGCGGCGTTGTTCAGTGGTTGCGCGTATGAGATGGTAATATTTTATGTGTGAATGAATCAAGGTTGACGCAGACATAAACCACCACTGCCTGGTCCGTCGCCAACATAATTGCGTGTAGTGATCGTATAATATTACGGTGACATTTAAGTTATTTTGGTATTCCAAGAAATTGATTCCTTACATCATTTCCGCACAATTCTAGTGATGGCGACCGTTGTGTCTTCAGAACTGAGTTTTCTTACGCAACATTGCATTAAATGGAAACGAACAATAGGAACTTCGAGTTTTGTCATAATATTGTAAAAGCGTATAAAAAACAAAATTCCAAAAAGGGTTTAAAAAATTAATAAAAGTATGTTAAAGTTAGTCCGTTTACATCTACCAGGTTCGATTCGACAGGCGAACAGAGGAACCGACGGAAGAGATTTAAGAAAAGAAGTTTCAGAAGAAGCCGATGAAGAGTTGGCAAAGGGGCTTTGTATACATGTCTGCTGTAGATATAAACATATTCCAATAATAATACAACATTTGGATATGATTGATGACACCCACCCACCCACCTCTCATGAAAAAGAAAAAACCGGGAAAGCCAATAAGTTGCTGTGATACATTAACATGTCTTCAACTGACGGGATTTGCTAAAATAACTGCATGTCGTATATATATATATATATATATATATATATATATATATATATATATATATATATATATATATATATATATATATTTACAGTGTGTATATATATATACAGTGTATATATTATTGTATATATATATGTATATATATATATATATATGTATATATATATATATATATATATATATATATATATATATATATATATATATATATATCATAGAAGAGGAAGACCTAGTTATATATAATTTTTCAGTAAACATGAGGCAAACAAGCTTTGAGCTATGTTTGAGACCAAGCTCAAATCACGTGACTGTAGTGCACCATAATCCGTGAGAGTGATTATAATATGTTAATGTATTGAACAATATTTTTAGCAACTCATCACACTAATCACCACAACAGAGTTAACAAAAATCCCATGGCATTTATACCATAAATGCTATGCGTTTCGCTGCACAATGATGATTTTACATTTATCGCGCATGCGCAGAAACGTCACCCGGAAAGTTTATAACGACCGGAAAATTGTTAAGTGCAACAACGGAATAGCGAGTATCGCGTCCAGCTTCGCTCGGCCTCCAAGGAGAACGAGTTGCAACAATGACATTCTTGGCTTTGTACTCTTTGGCGTCTTGATTGATTTCATTAGGGTCTTTCGCTTTCGTTACACGATGAACGTCTGTGATGAAGATGTTATTGTAACATATCATTACCGTTGCTTTTCTTCTTCATCATCTTCGGACCTCTGGTATTGTAGGGCTTCCAGTCGAATCATCATCACACGTCAACATTTTGTCATAAGATAGCGATAAATATATTGTTCAAAATAGAAGAAGAAGAAGAAACATATAGACATACAGACAGATTACTGTAAAAGACTGTAAGACACTACCAGTTTATTTTCATAGTAAATAAACGGAACAAATTACAATGATTGTGCTGACGCAGACATCTTGAAACATTCACACTAGAGCCTGTATATGACGCGGTCAAGTTACACAGATGTGAACACAAGACCGCTTGGCACTGGGCGAGCTTTCTTGTCCGGCCGCCTGTTCCTTTCGATAGCACACTTGTTTAATCTTGACGCGCGGAGGAAGCGCGCCACAGGAGCAAAGCGAGGAGCAGGAAGTGAGCGGGAGCCGACGTCATCGACCGGTGACAGAACGAACGCTGACGAAATTGATTAAAGCCCGTAAAAGACCCTCCGTGTGACGCGAGGCGCCGAAGCCTTGCAACTCGTTTGTTTCGACGACCATCAGTTGTCGAGCTGTCGTCGTTAGCGCACTCTTTCACTCCGGCCGTGTTGACGCAGTCTCCATTTCCCCTTGCCGCCGTCTCGTTCGTCACATCAACCCGCAGTCTAATTGCCGCTACCGCATGTGTGTCTTCCGGCCGCCGGGGCCGAGCTTTCCGCCGATGTCTGCCGCTGACGACTCGACTCGCGCAAGACGGCGGAGAAGCGACGATGGAACCGCGTCCTACGACGGCGCTCGCTGCCGGCGACTTCCGGCGGACAGCGGCTGTTTCGTTGGCCTCGATTGTGCAGCCAGGAGACACTTGTCAGCTGTTGTCGCAATGGAGAGGGAGAGAGGGAGAAGAGAGAGTGGGAGAGATAGAAATGAGCAAGAAAGAGAGAGTGATAGAGAGAGGGGGAAAGGGAGAGAGAGAGAGAGAGGGAAAGGGAGAGAGAGAGAAACACACAGACAGACAGACATACAGAGAGAAACAGACTGACAGACAGACAGAGACAGAAAGCGCAATTGTTTAATAATGAATTGAAACCCAAAGGTCATACACAATTATTATGTTTACAAGAAACATAAATTCAGTGTGTGGCCTTCAATCAGTTGCCCCCTCCCACACCTCCATGCCCTACTGATTCAACGTATCTCCCTTCCCACACCTCCATGCCCTACTGATTCAACACATCGCCCCTCCGACACCTCCATGCCCTACTGACTCAACACATCGCCCCTCCGACACCTCCATGCCCTACTGATTCAACACATCGCCCCTCCGGCACCTCCTTGCTCTACTGATTCAACACATCGCCCCTCCGACACCTCCATGCCCTACTGACTCAACACATCGCCCCTCCGTCACCTCCATGCCCTACTGATTCAACACATCGCCCCTCCGACACCTCCATGCCCTACTGACTCAACACATCGCCCCTCCGACACCTCCATGCCCTACTGACTCAACATATCGCCCTTCCGACATCTCCATGCCCTACTGACTCAACATATCGCCCTTCCGACATCTCCATGCCCTACTGACTCAACATATCTCCCCTCCCGCACCTCCGTGCCCTACTGACTCAACACATCGCCCTTCCGACACCTCCATGCCCTACTGACTCAACATATCTCCTCTCCCACACCTCCATACCCTACTGACTTAACATATCTCCCCTCCGACACCACCATGCCCTACTGACTCAACATATCTCCCCTCCCACTCATCCATGCCCTACTGACTCAACATATCTTCCCTCCCACACCTCCATGCCCTACTGACTCAACATATCTCCTCTCCCACACCTCCATGCCCTACTGACTCAACATATCTTCCCTCCCACACCTCCATGGCCTACTGACTCAACATATCTCCTCTCCCACACCTCCATGCCCTACTGACTTAACATATCTCCCCTCCCACACCTCCATGCCCTACTGACTCAACATATCTTCCCTCCCACACCTCCATGCCCTAGTGACTCAACATATCTCCCCTCCCACTCATCCATGCCCTACTGACTCAACATATCTCCTCTCCCACACCTCCATGCCCTACTGACTCAACATATCTCCCCTCCCACACCTCCATGCCCTACTGACTCAACATATCTCCCCTCCCACACCTCCATGCCCTACTGACTCAACACATCTCCCTTCCCACACCTCTATGTCCTCCTGACTCAACAACCTCCCCACACCTCCGTGTCCTACTGACTCACGGTCTCGCCCCTCCCCACACCTTCGTGCCCTGCCGGCTCCACCGGAGCATGCTCGACTGTCGCTCGGAATCAGCGGCCGAGCCCTCATCAGTGTTACCGTAATAATTAGTGCATTACTTTGTCTTTCATCGCGTCCGCTCCACGGCCGTACGCCGCCTGTGTCTTACACTTATAGCCGTCTAATTGGCGCGCATAAGCCGCCTCGTTCGCCGTCCGTCTCTTCCAAATGGCAGGGCCGTCGCAAATTGGGCTATTTTAGCGCGGAAGGATGATCAGCGCGCAATCTCGACGCACGTTTCGTCTTGTGAGACTCGCTGGCCGCCACTTGGCCGAACTCTAAGGCGAAGCGTTCGTGTCCATGCGTCGGCGCTCACCGCCTTGAAGGCGTCTACCGGCGACATGGCGGTGTCACGGAAAATATTCACACCCATGAAATGGTGTCTAATTTATTCCGGTTTAGCTCCTTGTTATCTGAATATAATTATAGGGGAGGGCCGATGCATTAAGGTTGAGATACTGTATGCATGGAATGGTATTTTATGGCAGCGTTTCGTAACCTTTTTCGCCGCAATCCAATTTATTCTGTGGATCTGCTTTGCGACCCAATTATTCAAACGTCATTTATCACAAGATAAAGAACTGTTGCAACAAATGACCAAATAGACTATGAAAATAGAAATAAACATAACTAGATGAAGGCGATCCTTTGTTAGATGGTTATAATGATAAGAGCTGCATGCCGTATTTAGGATAACCTGTCAACCACGTTAAGTGAAGCCTTCCCTCCTTGAACCAGTAATCTCACCGGAGCGATACAGTAAAGAGAGCCAGAATGAAAGCATCGAGATTTACAGCCACTACTTTGAAGAAATTTATCACTTGAACAAATTCTTACACCATCGTCGTCATCGTAGACATTGGTTGGGCGACAACCTCAGCATGCCGTTTCCAAATCTGCCTGTTTTACGCTATTCTCGACCAGATGGTTCCCTTCCAATACTCTTCTATTCGTCTCGTAAGGTTCCACGCCAGGTCCTCTTCTGATGAGCCCTAAAGTTCACCTTGTCTTCTGATGTGTCCAACCACGTCTATGACCTCTGACTTCTCACCCAAATGTTTGGCTTTTACTGTTGCAATGTCTTATGTTTAACGTACGCCCTTCCATCTTTATTTGTGCTGCTGCCAGCTTGTTCTTTGTCTGGCTGGTGAGTGACTGTGTCTGTTTCTACACTCTACATCAGTGTTAAAAATACTCAACAGTCAAACATTTCCCGATACACGTGACAATAAAATCTCCACTTGACTTCCTTTATATGAGACTGAATCTTGAATGTTGCCCTACTACTATATAAGCACGTAGGTTAATTATAAGTATTAGACCAGTACTTCTGTATGGAGCAGAATGTTGGACAGTTAGAAAGGAGGAACAGATTCTCGAGAAAACAGAGATGAGGATGTTGAGAAGAATTAAAGGTGTAACACTGAGAGACAAAGTAAAGAGTGTGGACATCAGAAAGGAGCTAGGAGTGAATAGCATAAAAGAGAAAGTCTGAGGCATGACACTACGTTGGTATGGACATACGTAGAGAATGAAAAAAAAAACGAAGTGAGAGCAATTGTTGATATGATACTGCCAGGATTAGAGGGAGATGGATGGATGGCGTCCGAAGGGATATGCAGGAACTGCAGATCACCCCGGAGGATGCCCAGGACAGAACATTCTGGAAATCAAGAATTCGGGCCGCTGACCCCACCTAGTAGGAAAAGGCGAAGAAGAAGAAGTTAATTATAACTATTCTTTATATTTGCTGATGTAATAAAAGATATCCATGTATCTGTCCACTGGCTAACCATTAGGCTTACTCATTTCGGTGCTACGAATAACAATTATAAGTGTACACAGGTATTTACATTACACTGCCAATAATTTCAAATTGCAACGCCTATTAATGTTTAACATGTCGTTCACTATTTCAACAGTATTATTTGTAATGTGTTGTATGATCTCCGCGAAGTATACATTGTGTACATTTATTGGTGGGCATGAACAATAATAACAATTTTATATTAAATCTTAGATTTCAGTTTTATTTAGTGATATATCATTTGACGTTTTGTGTGTGGAAAATTCAGCAGATATTAAATATGTTAAACTATGTAGTATGTAATTATATAATATATATATATATATATATATATATATATATATATATATATATAATATATATATATATATATATTATATATATAATTACATACTATATATATATATATATATATATATACAGTATAATATACTATATATATATATGTATATATATATAATATATATATATATATATATATATAC
>OZ024865.1:10556508-10559008 GCA_964017155.1 Oasisia sp. SBJ-2009 | reverse complement strand
GTCACTTCAGCCCGGAAACCCATAAAGCATTGCTTGCGGAATATGACAATATTTGCCGAATTGACTGTCTTGCGCATCCGGCCGCTTTGTATCGGCGTTAACGATTCGCTGCGCGCACAACGGCGCGAGGGGTTTATCGGTTTATACTGTTAAAATTAGGCACCACACGGAAACCGGCGACGATGCCGCGAGGTAGACGCGGTGAATGGACGCCGGCAGATCTACGTCACTCGGCGAGGTAATCTATGTCCATAGACACAGGCGCGGCGTCGTTTATGGCCGCAGCTCGTTGCAATCCGACACGTTCATTGCTTGACAATAAACCAGTATTCGAACAGTTCGCTGTCAGCGCTTTGAAGACGCTGTAAATTATATTTTAGCTGCCATCCGCAGGAAGATAATTCGCAAATGAGTCGTGCCGCTGCTGGCGGTACATTCCGTTTATTGCTTGCCAAGGTATCGATTTACTTCGCCCCAACACGAACCGTTCGCGTCTGAGAGATTGTAAACCGTTGCAGCGCAGTTTGAAAGATGATAGTCGTAACGTCCTCCTTTTAAATTAGACATATATTTATTGTTAATATAATGTGCAGAAGAGTTATCAGAATATCGTTGCCATGGTGACGAAGACAGACTCGAGGCGATGAAGAATTATTCTGAAGGCGCCCCACCAACTAATTGCCAATGAGATGGCGTCTCGCTCATGATGATGGTAAATTGGCTGTTGATGTACAGCTAATTTAGCTAACAGTAATGTGTCAACTGGTGTTGACAACAAAAATTACAAATGGTGGTAAGAAGGCGTCAACAATTTACGGCGAAATAACGTCTTATGGCAGAAAATGAATGACAACCGATGCTGATATAAGATGGCGGATTGTCGGTAACGGTGTGCCGGAAGCAATATCTTGGTCAAAGCAAGTCAGCGTTCTGTTCTGACGGTTCAGTTCGAAATCTAATCGGTTCAGTCTGTGCCGTTATTACGGGTTTATGTTGAATATTGATGTGTCCTTAATGTTAATATATTTGCTAAGATTAGACGTTCAGCGAATAATTCACCAGCGAAACATTGTACGACTACTGGGTCAAGATGCCCCCAAGAATACCTGGTGGAAACGCGTATGTAGGAAATAAAGTCACAAGAATAAAATCTGATAAAAGATAAAAAAATGATAAAAGACGTGCAGACGGGATTCTGTACTGATTTTTCATACAGTATTCATCTGGCATTCACCACACTAAAATGATTGATTACGTGGGTTTAGAGAGAGCAACGAACATCAACATTATGAACAAAAATCCATTCAAAAGGTTATATTAGGCAATTGTGTTAGCCTGTTACAGCGAATTGTGGGTAGGTTTTTTTCCGCAATATGAATTTTAAAATGACACAGCCGAATACTCATGGTTAGACAGAACGACTGTCCAGAAGAAGACTATAGCGCCACCTGGTGCCGCAGCCATACTTCCCGTGGCGTAACCGATCGTTGGCAAACAACACGATCGCGCGTAAAACGTTTCGCCTAATGATCTTCCTCGCATTTATCAGGCGCATTGATATTCAAATGCGTGGCGGAGTGACTTCCTTATGGCGCGGTGACAGTGAAAAAGCAACAACAAAACGCCACATTCGCCAACAATGGCCGACGATTTTGCCGTCTGATTAAAACGTTACGGGAGCTCGTCGACACAGAAGCTGTTGACGGAGGGCGGGAAGTCTATTGTTACTGATTGTTACGCTCAGCAACGCATCGATCAACAGCCACAAAGGGCCGTCGGTCGGCAGGCACTCTCCGGCGCTCCCTGGCGGAAGGACCGTTGTCCTCGGTCGCCGTGAGCCGTCCTGGTCGACACTCCGTCAAACACGCGGCGGTCGTTTGCTCCCAAGCCTCGAGTGACATTGTAGCGCTTACATTTTTCCGGCGTTAAAAACGTTCCGATTGACGTTTCTGCGCATGCGCGATAAATGTAAAATCATTAATGTCCAGCGAAAGGACAATGCATTTATGGTACAAATACTACGGGTTGTTCTTTAGGATGTATATCGCCTCTCTGCAAAGTTATTTGTCCCAAATTAACACGAGGTAAACAAGTCTTGAGGCAGGTTTCGATAGCAAGCGTAAATCACGGGACTATAGTGCGCCATAATCCGTGACAGTGATTTAAACAAACGTAAGATGTTATTGTATTGAACGACATTTTAAGCAACTCTTCACAGTAAGCATCACAGTAGGGTTAACGAAAAGCCCGTGGTTTTTATACCAAAAATGCTTTGTCGTTTCGCTGCACATTGTTGATTTTATATTTTCGCGCATGCGCAGAAACGTCAATCGGAAGCTTTATAACGATCGGGAAAATGTAAGCGCGACAACGCCATCGCTCGGTCCCTCGTAGAAGTTTCACTTAATGTCGGCGCAAACCCATAAGTGGTGACACGTTGGAATAGGATAGTCGTGGTAAACAGCATTCCTTGTCCTACCTTATCTCTCATTGCATTTGT
>OZ024865.1:10541508-10551508 GCA_964017155.1 Oasisia sp. SBJ-2009 | reverse complement strand
GAAGTTGTAATTTCCTTGAACATTGCTTTCACTTTGCGGGACAATGTTTATAAACTGAATGTTGCGTAGGGGAAATATTAAACACATAAACATTACGTTCGATTTATAAGAATGCCTTACTTCCCGCTCACCCCAAAATTATTTCAAGCCGCAGAAACAACTTTTGAATTAAATAATTCAATGTTTGTCAAAATTGCCACGGTGTCACTCACATTCTCTAATAACGAACTTGAACAATTTCAAAAAAAATAACAGGTAGAGATGTGAAGATGTACCAGGTAATGCAAAAAACCTCGTCAGTATTCGAAAGCAACGCGCAAATGGTCGGTCTTTGTAAACAAATGGTCGCTCCATGTAAACAAATGGTCGCTCCTTGTAAACATATGGTCGCTCCTTGTAAACAAATGGTCGGTCCTTGTAAACAAATGGTCGGTCCTTGTAAACGAATGGTCGCTTCTAGTAAACAAATGCTTTCCTCCCGACATTTTTTTAAACTTTACATGTCAAAAACAAACCGTTAGTTATGTCAAACCAATTTGTTAGTATGTTATAACAGTTGTAGTTCATACTGATTAACAAGCTTTTATGATAAAAAGGACAACCTCCATTTAAAAATTAATTGTTCCCAATAACATTTGGAGATTGCAGTGGAAACGACAACGCGAGGAAATTGTTGTCAACTGAAATGTATTGATCACTCGTATAATTATTAGACAAAGCAGCTGGTCCTCTCTGTCTCAGCGCTACAGTTGGCGTGATGCTGAACGACATTATTTCATTACCTAATACAAATACACACGCGTGCGTTTGGGTGTGTGTAGGTGCGCGCGTGTGTCTATGTGTATACTTACTTATTCTAATAACTGTAGTGGACACTGCGTACCTCGTGGGCCCCTCTGTTAACTGTCTCGTCCGAAAAGGTTGTGTCCACTCTGCGAATAAGCGACATGACCCCTTGTTGAACTAGATGATGAAGTGACCTAATGTAAACACGCTTTCACAGTGTTTCTGTCGCACTATTCAAATTACTTTCTGTCACCGGGAATCATCTTTCGGCGTTTTTATAGTAATCATTAGCAGAAAGATCGCCGAATTCGGGGTTGATTATGCGAGAAAGAAAATAATTTTTAATAGTTATTGCGTGGAACAAAAAAATACAATTCCCTGAATGTATTAATGCAATATACAACAAGACAGTCAACCCATTGACATAACTTAAGCTTAAGAAACCGCTATACTGAAATCACTCCACATATTTACACAGTTTGTATGATTATGTTGCAAATCCACATTTTCCCTTACCGTATTTATAGACAACATCATGAAACTTATTGATTAGACAAAAACGAAGAAGCCGCACAATGCAGCTACTGCCACCAGTGAACTTGGTATTTCACCAGACGGCGCTAATATTCAAAATGGCGCTGGCGCCAACGATTTCTACGCGGGGGGTCGGATTTGTGCGTAAAACAACCGTCGCGCACTATGTGTTAGACGAGTTGACGGCGGCCCCGTTGAAGTCGGCACGTGCCAAATTTACGCCGCCTATTATCACCGACTCCGGAGTTAACGGCCCCTTTTTCAAAGCCAACTCTCTCAATTAAAGATCTCCCTTCAATTTACGATCCTCATCGACTTTTTAGTTGACACCTTGCTGCTAAACGCGCATAAATAAACAAACGGTACCGGGAAGTCTGTGAAATATGGATTTTTGTCGCTGTTCGCGAAGTATGATTACTCGGAAGGCAGGAGTCAATTAGTCGGTGAATTGGCTTGACCCAACACAAAGGGAACTGTCGTCACTAAGCGCCTGTGTCAACGAAGCATTAATTAGTTAAACGAAGTGTACTGGTACGGATTCAGTTTGATTAAAATTACACAATTCACAGATCTTCATAGAGTTTCGTAGCTAGCGTATTTTTTTAAATGTAAATTGAATTATCATTTCTGAAGTTGTAAATGAAATTGTTTACATTACAAACTGTTAAGCTAAATTCATTATTTAATTTGAAATCACACTTTTCTTTGAAAACTATTATCCAAGTCTTACGTAATACACACGGCACGCGCACATCCATGCACACGAAGGCGTCCAAGGCCATTATGTACTTGTGTACGCACGCACGCACGCACGCACGCACGCACGCACGCACGCACGCACGCACGCACGCACGCACATTCGCACATTCGCACGCACGCACGCACGCACACGCACACGCACACGCACACGCACACGCACACGCACACGCACACGCACACGCACACGCACACGCACACGCACACGCACACGCACACGCACACGCACACGCACACGCACACGCACACGCACACGCACACGCACACGCACACGCACACGCACACGCACACGCACACGCACACGCACACGCACACGCACACGCACACGCACACGCACACGCACACGCACACGCACACGCACACGCACACGCACACGCACACGCACACGCACACGCACACGCACACGCACACGCACACGCACACGCACACGCACACGCACACGCACACGCACACGCACACGCACACGCACACGCACACGCACACGCACACGCACACGCACACGCACACGCACACGCACACGCACACGCACACGCACACGCACACGCACACACATACATATATATATATATATATATATATATATATATATATATATATATATATATATATATATATATATATATATATATATATATATATATATATATATATATATGTGTGTGTAATACGACTAGACACACATACATAAGCCGATATTGTCTATTCGTCTTTTAGCATCATCGTCTTAATGACTAGCTGCAAAACTGCTGTTAATAAAACCGATGCCAAAATTTAATTGACTCAGATCGCTTTTAAATATCGAAATAAACACACATTTACATAAAAGTAATTAACAGAAAATAAAACAAATGTGTAAATATACCATACAATTAATGAATTATTTATTTAAAAGAAAACTTTATATATATATATATATATATATATATATATATATATATATATATATATATATATATATATATATATATATATATATATATATATATATATATATATATATATATATATATATATATATATATCGCTAGATATTGGTAAAGTTAAAAAAGCGGTATTTCTGCCGCCAAAGCGGTAAACACGACTCCTTTGATATTTTTTCATACCATCCTATGTTTTAATCAACATTAGCGGTCATTACTTTGGAGGCGAATTTTTTAATTTTCTCCACTTCCACGGAAGATTTTCACACGTGTTGCTAATGCACGCGAGGTGTTCCAAAACCCCGACACAGCGCTCTATCCGAGAAGCTGCATTTTTTGCAATCCACCAGACCGTGACAAAGCCAGCGCAAGCCGAAAGAACAAAGCGATTTAATTGCGACAAATTCGAAATGAAGCCGCATTTTAGCGTAGAACATCTGGTCTGTCGTCACTTTTAAGGTAGCTTAATGGTTCTGTTAGTTTTACGTTGTTCCGCTTCGTTGCGTACATCCAGGCCGACAGCAAATTGCGCTTTATGAGCAGCGAGTCACGGTTTGTTGATTACGGAGACTCCGGGAAACGCGAGAGTCGGCGAACATGAAAGAGACGCGACGGTCACGTGGTCCGCGCAGGACACTGAAGACCAGTTTCGCTTCCTGTCTATCGCCGAACGCCCGGGATTAAACAAACAGACAGAATTGTTTTCACTGGAAATTGGTGCGATGTTCGCTGTCTTTTTTAGTTTCATGTTGCGGTTGATTTCTGCGAAGAATCGACGGCGCGTTATATCTGAGGTATCACGTTCAGAGACGTCCGCTTGATTGAAGTTAAAAAGAAGAATGGAAACACTCGTGTTCGCCTTTTAATTAATTAGTGTTCTCAGTTCGTTGATTCGTATAAGCGTGTTTTGTTTTCGTCACGAATAATAATAATAATAATAATAATAATAATAATAATAATAATAATAATAATAATAATAATAATAATAATAATAATAATAATAATAATAATAATAATAATAATAATAATAATAATAATAATAATAATAATAATAATAATAATAATAATAATAATAATAATAATAATAATAATAATAATAATAATAATAGTAATAGTAATAGTAATAATAGTAATAATAACAGTAGTAATAATAATAATAATAATAATAACAGTAATAATAAACGACACTTGTGTAAAGCGACACGAGAAATTACGCACAGATAAGTTACTGGATTCACGTTTTAATAGCAATTATTCTAAAATAGTGCAAAATATTGCAAGCAAAGCAAATCGATTATGTCACAACTTGTTTAAGATCGTGTTTAAATTGTCGGGCATGATTCGAATTCGAAATAATAATTACGATTCAACATACGAAGAGAACAGACAACATGTAGATAAATGTATTGGAATCAAGCGGCAATCTTAAGATATTTAATTAAATAAATATATGTAACACATGGTAGACCATGTTCAATCATAATGATATCTGTTTTCTAAATACGAACCAGTCAAATTGCATTTAATAACACCGGGGCATTGATTGGTGTTTGATTGTTGAATCCGCGAAGTACTCATATTGTTTCAGTTTGTAAACAAGAATTATTGCGATTTAGTGCGCAATCACACGTTCCCACCAAATGCTTTTGAGGTTAAACGGTTCCCACACACCTGACCGCAAACTGCGAAGCATGCGAGTGATTCGGTGAACTTTCTGCTAATGATTGCTACAGCTGGTTGATTCGTGGTGAACTTCCTGCTAATGATTGGTACACATGGCTGATTCGTGGTGAACTTCCTGCTAATGATTGGTACACATGGCTGATTCGTGGTGAACTTCCTGCTAATGATTGGTACACATGGCTGATTCGTGGTGAACTTCCTGCTAATGATTGCTACAGCTGACTGATTCGTGGCGAACTTCCTGCTAATGATTGGTACACATGGCTGATTCGTGGTGAACTTCCTGCTAATGATTGGTACAGCTGGCTGATTCGTGGTGAACTTCCTGCTAATGATTGCTACAGCTGGCTGATTCGTGGCGAACTTCCTGCTAATGATTGCTACAGCTGTCTGATTCGTGGCGAACTTGCTGCTAATGATTGCTACAGCTGGCTGGTTCATGGTGAACTTCCTGCTAATGATTGCTACAGCTGACTGATTCGTGGTAAACTTCCTGCTAATGATTGCTACAGCTGGCTGGTTCATGGTGAACTTCCTGCTAATGATTGCTACAGCTGACTGATTCGTGGTAAACTTCCTGCTAATGATTGCTACAGCTGGCTGGTTCATGGTGAACTTCCTGCTAATGATTGCTACAGCTGACTGATTCGTGGTAAACTTCCTGCTAATGATTGCTACAGCTGGCTGGTTCATGGTGAACTTCCTGCTAATGATTGCTACAGCTGACTGATTCGTGGTAAACTTCCTGCTAATGATTGCTACAGCTGACTGGTTCATGGTGAACTTCCTGCTAATGATTGCTACAACTGGCTGATTCGTGGTGTAACGTTGTAACGCTTACATTTTTCCGTCGTTATAAACGTTCCGATTGACGTTTCTGCCTATGCCCGATGTATGTAAAATCATCAATGTCCAGCGAAGAAACAAAGCATTTATGGTATAAATACTATCGGTTGTTCGATAGGATGTATATAACCTCTCACCAAAGTTATTTGTCGCAAATTAACACGAGGCAAACAAGTTTTGAAGTATATTTCGATAGCAAGCGTAAATCACGTGACAGTAGTGCGCCATAATCCGTGACAGTGATTTATAAAAATCGTAATATTTTATTGCATTCAACGACATTTTAAGAAACTCTTCACAGTAATCATCACAGGAGATTTAACGAACACCCAGTGACATTTATACCGAAAATGCTTTGTTATTTCGCTGCATATTGATGATTTTACATTTATTGCGGATGCGCAAAAACGTCAATCGGAATGTTTTTAACGACTGGGAAAATGTAAGCGCGACAACGTAACAGACCCGTGGACGGTGTGGACGTCACGCGTGTGGCTACTTCTGTGGTCAAGCTGTTGATGCCGAGTGCTGGACACTGACGCTAACCTGCACTGACTGACCGTTAAGGAGTGTGTCGTCTGGGGCACTTTGCTGGAAACAACACTAATATAATTGCACCAAACACGCGCACGGGACGAAAATCGAATTGTGTTTAATTCGTTCATAAATCGCAGGTTTTGTATTTCAAGAATTACGTCACGACGAATTGTTATTGCAGACAAACCAACATCTTAATCGGCCTGTCTGTTCTCGTGTGCAACTTGTGTCTCTGTTTCGGCTGACATATGTCTAAACACAACAAACGTCAACTGCATTATGTAGCCGTCATAGCTCAGGGAGACAAGAAGCCGGAATTTCGGTGGAGATGCGGGGATATGCTTCTGCCACCCTTTAAACAATCTGGAATAATGGTGAGACGGACTCAAACATGTGTAAAGAGTATACACATACACACGAAAGCGTCTGAAAACACGAGACAATGGGGGACAACGTTGCAGTAGAATTGTTTTTATTTGACGGAGCACGCGTATGGCTGCCCCCCCCCCCCCCAGTAAAACAGAAGCAAGCCAGACATTGAGCACTAACGTATCATGTCGCGAAATGGTGTATCGTCTCGGCCCTACCCAAGAACTGCCTTCTACGTCTGCCGCTCCCGCTTGTATCATCCTGCATGTGTATTTTCATGTGTATTCCATCGTATATTCCCACGTGTATTCCCACGTGTATTCCCACGTTACGCCCTCCATTCTGACACTCACTCTTCTGTCTAACTAATACAACAGTGCAAACCCATCTCCTCATTACGTCATTACGCCACGTCACGTGTGTCTCTTGGCGTTAACTCTTGGACCACTCCGAGGCTGTTGAATCGTACAGAAACATTTATTGACTTTAGCTACAGGCAATCTTGTTTTTTCCTAAACTCTATAATTTACCTATTTCTGGCAGTACAAATTTGTATTCCTGTTACTGTTGTTATTGTTAGTATTATTGTTAGTATTATAGCTATTATTAGTGTTGTTATTATTATTATTATTATTATTATTATTATTAGTAGTAGTAGTAGTAGTAGTAGTAGTAGTAGTAGTAGTAGTAGTAGTAGTAGCAGCAGCAGCAGCAGCAGCAGCAGCAACAGCAGCAGCAGCAGCAGCAACAGCAGCAGCAGCAGCAACAGCAGCAGCAGTAGCAGTAGCAGTAGCAGTAGCAGTAGCAGTAGCAGTAGCAGTAGCAGTAGCAGTAGCAGTAGCAGTAGCAGTAGCAGTAGCAGTAGCAGTAGCAGTAGCAGTAGCAGTAGCAGTAGCAGTAGCAGTAGCAGTAGCAGTAGCAGTAGCAGTAGCAGTAGCAGTAGCAGTAGCAGTAGCAGTAGCAGTAGCAGTAGCAGTAGCAGTAGCAGTAGCAGTAGCAGTAGCAGTAGCAGTAGCAGTAGCAGTAGCAGTAGCAGTAGCAGTAGCAATAGTAGTAGTAGTAGAGGTGGTGGTGGTGGTGGTGGTGGTGGTGGTGGTGGTGGTGGTGGTGGTGGTGGTGGTGGTGGTGGTGGTGGTGGTGGTGGTGGTGGTTGTGGTGGTGGTGGTGGTGGTGGTGGTGGTGGTGGTGGTGGTGGTGGTGGTGGCGGCGGCGGCGGCGGCGGCGGCGGCGGCGGCGGCGGCGGCGGCGGCGGCGGCGGCGGCGGCGGCGGCGGTGGCGGTGGCGGTGGCGGTGGCAGTGGCAGTGGCAGTGGCAGTGGCAGTGGCAGTGGCAGTGGCAGTGGCAGTGGCAGTGGCAGTGGCAGTGGCAGTGGCAGTGGCAGTGGCAGTGGCAGTGGCAGTGGCAGTGGCAGTGGCAGTGGCAGTGGCAGTGGCAGTGGCAGTGGCAGTGGCAGTGGCAGTGGCAGTGGCAGTGGCAGTGGCAGTGGCAGTGGCAGTGGCAGTGGCAGTGGCAGTGGCAGTGGCAGTGGCAGTGGCAGTGGCAGTGGCAGTGGCAGTGGCAGTGGCAGTGGCAGTGGCAGTGGCAGTGGCAGTGGCAGTGGCAGTAGCTGCAGCAGCAGAAGCAGCAGCAGCAGCAGCAGCAGCAGCAGCAGCAGTAGCAAGTTACGTTAACCAATACTACAAAGCAGTTTGAGAACATCATAGATGTTGGTGATTTCTACACGGGTAGGTAGCTTTCGTCACCAGTCGTCGGACCTACACTCACACCTGGGTCAGGAAGAACGAACGAAATGTTTTTATGAAACATAAACGGGTTCCGCGTCCACCGGTCGTATATGTCTTTGTCTGACGCACGCGCAGCGACGCGCCGGCGCCGTCAAGTACCACCGGAAGTCGTCTGCTTCGTAGGCGCGTGGCCGTCGACCGCGGGCGACGAGAGACAATTTGCGACGGCGACTTGGTGCGGACGAGCGAGGAAATTGTCACGGCAGAATTACCTGCCGCATCTTCGTCAAGTCACGCCAGATTAGTGTCAAGTAAAATTAAACATTTGCCCTTTCTGCTTGACCGGCCGGCGGAGGTATAAGGTTACGTAAACATCGATCAATTACTCGGCGAGAGTGATGGGCCGAGCCGACCCGACGGCCTAAGTCGTGAAGGTGGCATGAGACAAACGGAATTTTGTCACGTACAGAAGCGTGCAGGTCGCCACAGACTTGCAGGTCGCCACAGACTGGCTCACCGAGTACTGTCACGTACAGAATCGTGCAGATCGCCACAAACTGGCTCACGGAGTACTGTCACGTACATAATCGTGCATGACGCCCCGGACTGGCTCACCAAGTACTGTCACGTACATAATCGTGCATGTTGCCACGGACTGGCTCACCGAGTACTGTCACGTACATAATCGTCCAGATCGCCACAGACTGGCTCATGGAGTACTGTCACGTACAGAATCGTGCAGGTCTCCACAAATTGGCTCACGGAGTACTGTCACAAACTGGCTCACCGCTAAATAACAACAGTCACGTACAGTTGTATAAAGATCCCGATAAATTGACGCTGCAGCGACTGTCTATGGGGCTGACTCTGTACGAACCGTCACGTTCTGAGTCTATATTAATTATCCCTGAAACTCCTTACGTGGTGTCGCAACGTAACCCGCCTGTGGAGACAGCAACCATCTCGTTCAGATAATGTAAACTTGTAGTAATTCTTGACAATGGTCTCCCTTTGGTACAACTGTGAGATGACAGATTTAGACGGACCGCCTTTGGTGTCCTAATCAAAGGTAAATATTATTGTTTGCCATATGAGCTCAAGTTCACTGTGTCCTTTACGGAGTGCCTAAATTAGACGACTACGCGTTCGCAGAGTTCGTTTGTCACCGGAATTAATAATTTCAACTCTTCTGGATAACTACACAGGAACGTTTCACTAAAGTAAAGAGCTCTTAAGAAGGGAAAATCATCATTAAACAAAATCCGTTATTAAATTACATTTTTGTTTTCAAAATGCAAATACCCATTGTCGCATTTTCATGACACACTAGTG
The DNA here is from genome assembly GCA_964017155.1 of Oasisia sp. SBJ-2009. Classification (NCBI taxonomy): domain Eukaryota; kingdom Metazoa; phylum Annelida; class Polychaeta; order Sabellida; family Siboglinidae; genus Oasisia; species Oasisia sp. SBJ-2009. The sequence goes on along the minus strand of OZ024865.1, from coordinate 10,542,021 downwards.
ATTATGTCTCGTTGCCGCTTCATTGTATTGGCAGCTTTCTTGTGTACAAGGTCACTGTTGATGATCAAAACTCATTTTAAAGTGAACAATCGTGTTTAAGAGCTCTTAACAACATCAGGCAACTGGTCTCCTGATCGCTATAAATACCGATAGAAATGGTAGAAGTTGGGATGACGCTGCAAATCCTATACAACTAAGAGCATCTAGCCGGGACGTGACGTCACGATCAAACCAATCACAGAGATCAACTAAGTATCCACGAAAGACCTTGCATCAACGCTGCTGGCCACTGAATGCTTGCTATGGTCCATCATTTATTTTTGGAGTCACCTTGTTAGCAAGTGAACCAATGTTCCTCACCATGTTCAGCACGTCGTTCGTGAGGTTGTATATAACCTCTCTGCAAAGCTATTTGTTGCAAATTAACACGAGGCAAACAGGTTTTGAGGCATGTTTTGATAGCAAGCGTAAATCACGTGACTGTAGTGCGCCATAATCCGTGACAATGATTTA
>OZ024865.1:10528514-10538808 GCA_964017155.1 Oasisia sp. SBJ-2009 | reverse complement strand
AATCGGAAGTGAGACAAATGCTGGAAGCGCAACTGCTCAAGATGGCTTAATGCAGCGTGGAATATAAATGTGTTAACATGAAAAGTATACGTCGTCAGCGTGTATGCATCCGTCTTTTGTCTGATGCCCCGCGTCATCTGTAGCGATGTGTGACAACGTCAGATCGTCGGCTTATGGGGGATATTCCTAAATGTTTATATTGAGAAAAAAATTCAAATTATAAAGAGCCCTTATTGCCACTGGTTACCACTCTCCTGGCGTCTAATTAGGACAGTGTAGAATTTATTCAGCGAAAGTCGGGATAACGATTATTACCTGACTGATTCTGGGTAGCGTAGCAAACAGACAGCCTCGTTTTCATGCTATCCCGATTGCCAGAAGCCACGAGAAGACGACGTGAAGACGTCTTCGTCTCACCATTACAGTGCGTCAAACTTAAATTAATTCCCGCGACTTTCATTTCTGTTGTTGCTAATTGTGGAACAGGTACTAATTTACCTATAAATAATCGAATATATATAGTATTTATAATATATAATTATTTATATATATATATATATATATATATATATATATATATATATATATATATATATAATTATATATATATATATACATATATATATATATATATATATATATATATATATATATATATATATATATATATATATATATATAACGGCATCTAGGAGGAGATACACTTACAACGCTTCCATGTTTATGTAATAAACGTCAAAACAAAGGATGTTACGTATGAGCTCGTTAAATTAGTGATGTGACAATCCAATATTGACGATAACCAACGCGTTGTCCATAGTAACGACAGTTGGTTGTCGAAATAAAATTATCCATTGGTATATGTCATAGTGATACTGATCAGAAGCAATGTTTCAACTTCTTTTTGTGATATGTGATTTTGCTGTGTGTTCCTACGTAGCTAGCATAGACCCCCGAGAAACTACAGCGTGCCTCCCGTCATGCAATGCGGCAAGTGTGGCCTACCGTATATAGGGTCCGTGTATATACCGTCTTTTCTTTTTACGTTCGCAAATTTAAAAACGAAAAAGGAAAATACCGTACATACACTGACCATATAGCTTACGTTTTCGACGAAGCATCCTCGCATGTCAGGGCTGTTTGCCATGCTAAACTACCCCTGGCGGATCCTCTACGCAAAATGTGGGAGTTACCTGAGTCGACATAGCCGCGAGAACAGCGCCCCAGTTGAAGAAGGACACACATTCTGGGAGTTCCAGTCTAACGACCCCCGTCCGGCCAATCACAGGAGCACCTGAACGGTTTCGTGTATTCAAATATTTGCTTTGACATCCCAAACATTGCATGTCACACGGACAGCGTGTGACTGAAATCACCCAAAAGTATATCACATGACCTGAGACCAGCCACACCACTCGTGAGCGATTTCATTCGCCGAGATTATATTCAGAGTTTTGCAAAGGAATCCGCCAGGAGTACTCCTGCCTGGTACTGACGTAGTCAACAACAGCCGCGCCCCCTGGGGGCTACGATGGCCAATACGAGAGAAAAAATAATCGGGTAGCTACATACTGTTACCCATCATATAGCTACCAGCTAGAGTGGAGCTCCGTGTATATAACGAGGGTATCGTGTAGCTAATGTGGGTCTATCCGTATCTAGCTAGTGTGGCCCACCATTTAGCTAATGTGACCATCCATGTAGCCAGGCCCCAGTATGGACTACACTCTAACTACCGTGACGACGTGTAGCTATTAGCTAATATGATTCGGCGGGTAGCTAAAGTGGCCCACAGACAGTGTAGCTAAGATCCGTCGTGTAAAGGTCTATAACCCGACCGCTGACGTAGACCAGTCGAATGTCACCTCGCGACCAGACTATTATCGCTCTCGTGGTGGCGACGTCCATGAAATATTGACAGAACAAACAACAGTCGTCGCCGTCACTTCTCCTCTCTCCACTCGCCCCCTGTACGCGCCTGCCCTGCCTTCCCCATCCCCATCTCTCCTCCCTAAGCCCGGTCGCTTTCGAACGTCGCTACAACGTCGCGGCAACGTCGCCTAAATGACTGCCGCGTCTCCCGTGGGTTCGACTTACACACCTGGTGACCGGGCCACTAAAACACCTCCCCGCACAGCCCGTGTCCCGGGGGTCGCTGCCCCCTCGCGCTGCTCGCGAGCCGGATTTATTATTTATCTGGTGACGGGCGCCGCATCAAAAGTGTGGCGGTAGGCGCCGTCTTGGACAAGTAGTCGCCGCCACCGTGCCACGGCTCCCGGTGTCCGGCGCGCGCCGCGCGACAGGTATCCGCCAGATTAAGTGATATCCTTAAAAGCTTTCCATCACTCGTGTTTGACTTTCGTCACGTGACGCGCCGCCCGGGACCATTTATTCATATTTGCGCGCGCCGCGTCTAATATTCGCCGCGGCCGACGCGCGCGTGCCATAATAGCATGTGTCGGTCCCGCTTAGTTTTTCTCGCTCTGACGTTTCATGTCATCGCTGGCTGAGACGCCATCTTGTTCTGTTCTGTTCGGCGCGTTCTTGTGGTCGGTCGTTCTGCGATAATATTACATCGTGTTGGCTGTTTGTTTTATGGTGAAACGGTACCTGGAACCCTGCTGGATAGGGTGGCATCTATCACCAATTAAGCGAGCCTTTAATTATCAACATATACCCGAAACTAGTGTGGCAAACAATGATGGTCTTGTTGACTCGATTAGACACTTTATTTACTGATAATTTTACCAAGCCATATTCACCTGAACATCTTTGAGTTCATCTCTTAACCATTACACTCTAATAATACATTACGCGTCTCTTTATTTTAACTTATATACACACACACACACACACACACACACACACACACACACACACACACACACACACACACACACACACACACACACACACACACACACACACACACACACACACACACACACACACACACACACACACACACACACACACACACACACACACACACACACATTATACACTGAATGTTATACAGTATCATGCCATTGTATGCATTGTTGCTATTTATTTAATTTTATCAAGTTTTTATTCTTCACCGTGTGTCTTTTATATATGATTGCACGTATGAATATGTATGTAATGTTTCTTCTCCGGCAACGGAGGCTGTATAAATTATTATTAATAATAATAATTAAATACCAGCCCAACTAGCCGCTGAAGAAATTTGATTTGACAATGTATCAATTAGACGTCTGTTATTATGGGTCGTTTGGCTTCGGTGGGGGAGCGTGACGATATATTGAACGAACACTCTAAGATGTCATCTCAGTGTGATCTTACGGCGTCAAGTCTTGGCCAAAGACGTGTTCAGTTTATCTTGTCACGACGGCGGTCAGGCATTTGATGGTAGGATGTATTATTCAGTAGGTGTTTAGTTGGCACAAAATGTGGAAACTTAATATATATATGATTGTTGTTTATAATAACAAACATAACACTCTTTGCTATTTGGTGCTTATGAACACTAACAATATACTTTCGTGATTATGCAAAGCACGATTGATCCTATTATATTTTGTATATTTTGTTCATATTATAAATAAATAATTCAAGAAGGTTTATTTAATATCGTAAAATCGGCAAACCGAATAAATCTTTGTATGGCATCGTTGACTATAATATTATGTTCGTCGATTTCAAACTTCAGTCGAATAATATGTTGTCTTTAGAATTAGTTATAATGTGGAATAACATTAAGTATTCGAGTGTAGCCAATGGAAATGAGGCAAGGGCACATGACCAATGATATCTTCATTATTGTATCCGTTGCCGTCGTCGTTATTATCATCATCATCATATTTATCATTTCGCCTTTGTTTAGCATTTTATTTCATTAATATACTACAAGGTAAATCAGATAATAGCAAAGCAAACAAAACATTATTAGCAATCCACAATGATTCCACTAACCAGACACTCAACTCAGATTGGGTCATTCAAATAAAACTTCTTTATTATACTAATATATTTTTTTCTTTCGATTTTATAAACATATTAACAATTAATTATAATCCATTTCACGCCTGGAATGTTTTTATGTTTACTATTCAAACGTTAATTACTTTGTCACAACCGGATGTGTGTTATTAATAAAGTTATGTTGTTTTCGTCTTGTGATAATGAATGTATCGTGGAACAATATTGTCCTGAACAAGTATCAAGTACATATCTACCGTCTAGGTATACGCTTTCACGTCAAGCAACTTAACTAAATGTATATGGAAATTAATATGATAGCAAACATTCACTGTATAAATGAAGCTACCATTTGTAATGATGTAATGGCAGCGTAGTGAGCTCCAGCGATAATTGGTCTGAGAAAGCGCCAGATAGGTTAGTTAGTTCGGATAGGTGGAAGACGCCATTAAGTAAAAGACAGCAAATAAATAGGTGCATTGTGGGTGAAACGGGGCGAAACAGGGTGTGTTATACGAGAAGGACAGCCTGGAAAGACAAAGGATAACAATAGCGGGGAACGTTAAGGGAAGACGGAGGTGGCGGCGGTCCTACGGGAAAAGACGCCTTGGACGGGACAGGACAGGACCGGGCGCCACTGCGGTACACACGACTCATTCACAATAGGGAATTACAGTGACAAGATGAAGACGATCCTATGTGACACGATTACAGTCAGTGACAAGATGAAAATGATCCTATGTGACACGATTATAGCTTATCTTCACTTACGGACATAAGACTTATTTTACAAAGATAAGCCGTAAATGTGGACACTCAAACTACAAGCGACGAGTCAGGCACATATATGCACGCACGGACGCACTCATGCACGCACGCACGCACGCACGCACGCACGCACGCACGCACAATACACCCACTCACCAAAACACACACACACACACACACACACACACACACACAAACACACGCGCACACACACACACACCACACCCACACGCACACGCACGCACGCATGCACGCATGCACGCACGCACACACGCACACATGCACACACGCACGCACGCACACACACACACACACACACACACGCACACACACACACGCACAATACACCCACCCACCCACCCACCCACCCACTCAAACACACACACACACACACACACACACACACACACACACACACACACACACACACACACACACACACACACACACACACACATGCACAATACACCCACCCACCCAGACACACCCACACACCCAATCACACCCACCCACCCAATCACACCCACCCACCCACCCACCCACCCACTCACCCACCCACCCAGACACACACACACACACACACACACACACACACACACACACACACACACACACACACACACACACACACACACACACTCACACTCACACTCACACTCACACTCACACTCACACTCACACACCCACACACCCACTCACCCAAACACCCAAACACCCAAACACCCAAACACCCACCCAAACACAAGCCCACCCGCCCAAACACAAATACGCACAATAATTTTTGGCGGACTCCACAGTCCACACCACACTTAACGTAGCTGTTCTAAAGACCGACTTGACGCCGTATTATCTGCGAGGCGCGGCTGCCGGTCCCACTGCGGACCGGGCCCCGGCCTTTGTTGCCGGCCCCCAGTCGTCGCCGCCTCGCCCTGCCGTTAACGCGCGCTCAACAATACACCTCCTCACTCCGCCTCGAATCGATTAGCCCTGGTCAATAGCGGTGCGTCTGTCGCCGGTGACGAGGTTAAGCATCTCGCTGACCAGGCATGCCGCGCCTAACGAAGTCACGCGCTGCAATTGTGGCCATTGTGCCGGCGAGATCGGGCGCGAACTGAGAAGCGAACACGACGGGCAGGGTCTCTTCAGACCTCTCGTGTTGGGTAATCGCTTAAACTCGTTTGTGATTCGATTTCACTAACATTTGACCCTCATCTGGTGATATGTTATCGTTGGACATTGCCATAAGGCACTGACGCCGCGGCAGGTTTGCACCGGGAACTGTTTCGTCCAATCAGATGGTTACAGATAGACCGAATTATTGGTGCAAAACATTTATGGTGGTTCTTTAACAATTTAAGACAACGTCGGCGTATCGCTGATGAAAGATTCCCTGCGTATTAAGACACAACCTTCTTGTTTTATGGTATTTGATGGAAAGATCTCATGTTTCGTTTTCTTGAAAACGTATGGTATTTTACGCAAATTGTGCAGCAGTACGGTGACAGAATAACCCACAAAATGTGCCACTGGGAGAACATTCGAATCGTTACTTTACACGTAGAGCAATAATAAACAAGTCTGACGTCAACGTTTGTAGTTAAAACAAATAATGATCTATCCCCGTTTCCGCCATTTTGTCTGTTGTCTGCTTGCAATATTGCGTGTTTTCATTTGGGCTGTGTTGGTTTTCATCATTAAGGTTTCGTCATGAAAAATATAGAACACTGTAGATTATATCGTCATGATATTTGCCATTATTGGTTATCTTGTCTTTATAATGGATTCACCACCAACGGCTTGATAAGCAAAGCATTATGATTTTCACTATCATTACGTTTACACGTCAATGTTTTACTGTAACAATTTTTCAAAAGCCCGAGCCGATTTCATTTTCAATTTCCGGAGAAATTGAGATTTTTTTAAATATTGGTCAAATAATCGTTGGTAGAAACCATGTTCGTTATATAATCCTCATGAACACACAATTAGGCCGCCTAAAGACAAAATGGAACAAGCAAGAGTTACAAAATGACTATCCGTAAATCATAATTATATTTAAATTGAACATTTTAAATACCGAATCCTTTTGAGTAATCTCCAAAGTGGAGCATCTTTTTATTTTTAGTTTGTTAGTAGCAATTTGTCCGGATATTTATTTTAAGTCAACATGTCCACTGATATTCCCCTTGCCATTTTGTTCCGGATTTCTACAGCAATTTGATTGGTTTGCTAATCTTAACATTTGTACCATATGTCTGATTCAGATTAAAATATTCACTCGTCTCAGCTGCTTATTTCAGTTTTAAATCGATTATTCCATCAAAAAGAATTGAGCTGTCTCCGACAAGTTCATTTAAAGTAAATCAGACATTTGTACAAAGAGCTAACACATCGACGGAGTCCTGGGTGGCTTCGATTTCTCGCGAAATGTGCCTGAAATTCAATCTACAAAATCGAATTGGGACATTTAATATGGTAGGAGAAGGATCCCTAACCACAGGAGGAGAAGGAACATTTAACACAGTGTTGGGAAACGAACATTTAAAGTAGTGGAGGAGAGACATAGAGTGTAATAGCCGAAGGGACCTTTAATGTTATAAGGAAGATATTATGTTTATTGTAACAAGAAAAGGGACATTTACTACAGAAGAAAAAGGGATCTTTAATGTACTAGGGACACTACTGTTATTGTAATAAGAGAATGGACCTTTAATGTAGTAGGAGAAGGGACCTTTAATGTAATAGGGAAGGTATGTTTATTGTAATAAGAGAAGGAGTCTTTATTATAGTAGGAGAAGGGACCTTTAGTGTAATAGGGAAGGTATGTTTATTGTAATAAGAGAAGGAGTCTTTATTATAGTAGAAGAAGGGACCTTTAATGTAATAGGGAAGGTACGTTTATTGTAATAAGAGAAGGAGTCTTTATCATAGTAGGAGAAGGGACCTTTAGTGTAATAGGGAAGGTATGTTTATTGTAATAAGAGAACGAGTCGTTATTATAGTAGAAGAAGGGACCTTTAGTGTAATAGGGAAGGTATATTTATTGTAATAAGAGAAGGAGTCTTTATTATAGTAGGAGAAGGGACCTTTAGTGTAATAGGGAAGGTATGTTTATTGTAATAAGAGAAGGAGTCTTTATTATAGTAGGAGAAGGGACCTTTAGTGTAATAGGGAAGGTATGTTTATTGTAATAAGAGAAGGAGTCTTTATTATAGTAGGAGAAGGGACCTTTAATGTAATAGGGAAGGTACGTTTATTGTAATAAGAGAAGGAGTCTTTATCATAGTAGGAGAAGGGACCTTTAGTGTAATAGGGAAGGTATGTTTATTGTAATAAGAGAAGGAGTCTTTATTATAGTAGGAGAAGGGACCTTTAATGTAATAGGGAAGGTACGTTTATTGTAATAAGAGAAGGAGTCTTTATCATAGTAGGAGAAGGGACCTTTAGTGTAATAGGGAAGGTATGTTTATTGTAATAAGAGAAGGAGTCTTTATTATAGTAGGAGAAGGGACCTTTAGTGTAATAGGGAAGGTATATTTATTGTAATAAGAGAAGGATTCTTTATTATAGTTGGAGAAGGGACCTTTAGTGTAATAGGGAAGGTATGTTTATTGTAATAAGAGAAGGAGTCTTTATTATAGTAGGAGAAAGGACCTTTAGTGTAATAGGGAAGGTATGTTTATTGTAATAAGAGAAGGAGTCTTTATCATAGTAGGAGAAGGGACCTTTAATGGAATAGGGAAGGTATGTTTATTGTAATAAGAGAAGGAGTCTTTATTATAGTAGGAGAAGGGACCTTTAATGTAATAGGGAAGGTACGTTTATTGTAATAAGAGAAGGAGTCTTTATCATAGTAGGAGAAGGGACCTTTAGTGTAATAGGTAAGGTATGTTTATTGTAATAAGAGAAGGAGTCTTTATTATAGTAGGAGAAGGGACCTTTAGTGTAATAGGGAAGGTATGTTTATTGTAATAAGAGAAGGAGTCTTTATCATAGTAGGAGAAGGGACCTTTAATGGAATAGGGAAGGTATGTTTATTGTAATAAGAGAAGGAGTCTTTATTATAGTAGGAGAAGGGACCTTTAGTGTAATAGGGAAGGTATATTTATTGTAATAAGAGAAGGAGTCTTTATTATAGTAGGAGAAGGGACCTTTAGTGTAATAGGGAAGGTATGTTTATTGTAATAAGAGAAGGAGTCTTTATTATAGTAGGAGAAGGGACCTTTAATGTAATAGGGAAGGTACGTTTATTGTAATAAGAGAAGGAGTCTTTATCATAGTAGGAGAAGGGACCTTTAGTGTAATAGGGAAGGTATGTTTATTGTAATAAGAGAAGGAGTCTTTATTATAGTAGGAGAAGGGACCTTTAGTGTAATAGGGAAGGTATATTTATTGTAATAAGAGAAGGATTCTTTATTATAGTTGGAGAAGGGACCTTTAGTGTAATAGGGAAGGTATGTTTATTGTAATAAGAGAAGGAGTCTTTATTATAGTAGGAGAAAGGACCTTTAGTGTAATAGGGAAGGTATGTTTATTGTAATAAGAGAAGGAGTCTTTATCATAGTAGGAGAAGGGACCTTTAATGGAATAGGGAAGGTATGTTTATTGTAATAAGAGAAGGAGTCTTTATTATAGTAGGAGAAGGGACCTTTAATGTAATAGGGAAGGTACGTTTATTGTAATAAGAGAAGGAGTCTTTATCATAGTAGGAGAAGGGACCTTTAGTGTAATAGGTAAGGTATGTTTATTGTAATAAGAGAAGGAGTCTTTATTATAGTAGGAGAAGGGACCTTTAGTGTAATAGGGAAGGTATGTTTATTGTAATAAGAGAAGGAGTCTTTATCATAGTAGGAGAAGGGACCTTTAATGGAATAGGGAAGGTATGTTTATTGTAATAAGAGAAGGAGTCTTTATTATAGTAGGAGAAGGGACCTTTAGTGTAATAGGGAAGGTATATTTATTGTAATAAGAGAAGGAGTCTTTATTATAGTAGGAGAAGGGACCTTTAGTGTAATAGGGAAGGTATGTTTATTGTAATAAGAGAAGGAGTCTTTATTATAGTAGGAGAAGGGACCTTTAATGTAATAGGTAAATGTCTTAATTATTTTAATAAGAGAAGGGACCTTTAATGTAACAGGGGAGGGTCTTTAGTGCAATAAAAGGTACCTTTAATATAGTAGAATGGACCTTTAATATAATAAGTTCGAGACTTTTAATGAGAGAATGAAAACATAGGGAACTGTCAACATAGTTGTTGAACGGATCTTTCGTATAGTAATGGACTATTAATGTAGAATGAGAAAGTACGTTTACTGTAGACGAATGGAGCCTTACAATAAATCAACGAAGGAGTCGTTACATCCCGACATCCGCAAGATTATTCGAGTTGTCTATAGACAAAGTTCACAAATATTTTGATTGAACCGGATGTGTCACTGTCAGGGTTGGTAATAAAACAATCCTTTTGTTCCGGGAGAGCTACATTGGCGACAGATGGCGCAACCCGTCCATAGTTTTGATTTAACATGTGTGAAGTAATAAAATACGAGATGCATCGCGATATATC
>OZ024865.1:10513514-10521014 GCA_964017155.1 Oasisia sp. SBJ-2009 | reverse complement strand
ACTATAACAACGAATAGTTTGTTGGAAATTATCTCATAATGGCATATGTAAACTATTGTAATGTGTTCTTCTTTTTCCTTTTCTGTATGCCAGGTCTGTCACAGACGTTACCAACCATGGCGCTCCAAACCGCTCGGTCGGTCGGTCGGTGTTTGTAGCAGTTCTATTGCGCTCCTTCCACGCTGTCTTCACAGATTTTCTTTTGTTTTATATACGTATCCCCCCAATCTTTCCTGTTATTACTAGATCCCCTAACTTTTCTTTCTGATGGTATGTGCTCGCTTGTTCTAATTTTGTTAATCATCTTCATTTTGTAGTTGGCTGTCCTAAAGACTTCTTCGTTGTGTTTCTTTTGTCTCATCGGAACTCTCGGCGTTCTACTTATTCGCGTTCTTGTTCTCGTTCTCGTTCTCGTTCTCGTTCTCGTTCTCGTTCTCGTTCTCGTTCTCGTTCTCGTTCTCGTTCTCGTTCTCGTTCTCGTTCTCGTTCTCGTTCTCGTTCTCGTTCTCGTTCTCGTTCTCGTTCTCGTTCTCGTTCTCGTTCTCGTTCTCGTTCTCGTTCTCGTTCTCGTTCTCGTTCTCGTTCTCGTTCTCGTTCTCGTTCTCGTTCTCGTTCTCGTTCTCGTTCTCGTTCTCGTTCTCGTTCTCGTTCTCGTTCTCGTTCTCGTTCTCGTTCTCGTTCTCGTTCTCGTTCTCGTTCTCGTTCTCGTTCTCGTTCTCGTTCTCGTTCTCGTTCTCGTTCTCGTTCTCGTTCTCGTTCTCGTTCTCGTTCTCGTTCTCGTTCTCGTTCTCGTTCTCGTTCTCGTTCTCGTTCTCGTTCTCGTTCTCGTTCTCGTTCTCGTTCTCGTTCGCGTTCGCGTTCGCGTTCGCGTTCGCGTTCGCGTTCGCGTTCGCGTTCGCGTTCGCGTTCGCGTTCGCGTTCGCGTTCGCGTTCGCGTTCGCGTTCGCGTTCGCGTTCGCGTTCGCGTTCGCGTTCGCGTTCGCGTTCGCGTTCGCGTTCGCGTTCGCGTTCGCGTTCGCGCTCGCGCTCGCGTTCGCGCTCGCGTTCACACTCACGCATTTAAACGTTCGTAAAGCGCCGTGAAATAAAAAAAAAGATAAGAACTGTTTGAATTTACGTACGGTGAAAAGGTCCCCTCTTCCTTCGAAGTGTATCCACCCGTTCCCCTCTTGTAGTCGCAGCCTTTCTCTCTGCCCCAATGGCGACCTATCGACTTGACGTGGGATTCTAAGCGAGGTGCCTATCTGCGCATTATATCACCCTGGTTGAGAGTTTAAAGCGCCCCGCTACATAAATATTTACACTATTAGCGGTGTTTGTCGCCCCGTCGCCCTACAGCCGTCTCTTAATGGCGAATCAACTATCAATTTCGACGCAGCGATGGTGCAATTTTCGGGCGGCTAAGAGCCGAGGTCGCACCACGGGGCAATAAAGGCACTTAGAGGGTGACGCCTCCTTATCTCTTATCGCAGCGGGTGTTGGAGCCGGGCTACCGCGGCTTCTGATTTACAACGTCCTGGCTGAGTATCGGCGTATACACGTGAGTAGGGTACACATATAGGTGTGTATAAACGGCTTCGTGTATAGGCGTGTGTCATATAGACGTCAGTCGACGCCTCACACGGCTACAGATGGTGCTTCGTGTATAGGCGTGTGTCATATAGACGGCGATTGACCCTCAAACGACTATAGACGGTGCTTCGTGTATAGGCGTGTGTCATATAGACGTCAATCGACGCCTCACACGGCTACAGACGGTGCTTCGTGTATAGGCGTGTGTCATATAGACGTCAGTCGACGCCTCACACGGCTACAGACGGTGCTTCGTGTATAGGCGTGTGTCATATAGACGTCAGTAGACGCCTCACACGGCTACAGACGGTGCTTCGTGTATAGGCGTGTGTCATATAGACGTCAGTCGACGCCTTACACGGCTACAGACGGTGCTTCGTGTATAGGCGTGTGTCATATAGACGTCAGTCGACGCATCACACGGCTACAGACGGTGCTTCTCGTATAGGCGTGTGTCATATAGACGTCAGTCGACGCCTCACACGGCTACAGACGGTGCTTCGTGTATAGGCGTGTGTCATATAGACGTCAGTCGACGCCTCACACGGCTACAGACGGTGCTTCGTGTATAGGCGAGTGTCATATAGACGTCAGTCGACGCCTCATACGGCTACAGACGGTGCTTCGTGTACACGTCATGACGGGCACGGGGAGTTGTGTATGTTGTTTCTTTTGAAGAGACACATCCACGCACAAATACGCACGAAAATTAATTAACACACATACACGTGTATGAACACATAAGTACAAGTATAAACGTAAGTACAAATAACGTACAAACACAACAAAACGCATGCACGCACGCATGCACGTAAAACAAATAAACGGACACCCAGTGATGTCGCACACCAATGTGTTACAAAATTACAGGATAAATCTGATAATCTGTGTCCGTATAATTATGTAGATATATGGTACATAATATTGGGTCGCTCTACAATTACATGACTTTCTGCCCCTCATGCACGTTTCAGAATTACTGGTTGCGCTGACGGCTGTTGTTGGCCGCCAGTGTCGGGAAGACAGATGGTGTGATTGGTGACGTCATATCAAGACGGGGCGGGGTATGCTAGACGACACAAAGGGAGACAACGCGATGATACTGGAAATGGGCATCTCGGGCATGAAGCTATTTTTCGTCACGTTAGTTAGTCAACCCACTGAGTCCAATTAGCAACCATACACGATGAGATATCGCAAAAATCGCATCGGGGAGAAACCAAACCAAAACGAAAATATTATCCCGCCCGAAGGAGTTACTGGCTATGTGAGGCGCCTTACGCGGCCAAATGCAGACTCGACTGAAAGCATGATTGTCGTGGCAGTGTGACGAAAAATGTGACACTGTTGGAGACGTTTTGTACGTCTGAGTGAGCTGAAATAATCGTCTCTAGACTTGAAGAAAAGAAAAAATGTCAACACACCAGATTTTTTTTTTCGGAATTGTGAGTCTATTGTGGAGACCTTTAAATGTTAGTGAACACCTTTACATCTACGCAGGACGATTTTTATTTTTCCCATCGTGCGTTGGCACATACCCATACAATCGCGTAATGAATTTATGGGATTTGCAAATTATGATTATAGACATAGACAGAAACAAAACACCTCGACAGAAAGCTTATGTGACGACTTGGTACCCAGCAATATGTTAGAGGAGTTTATTCAACGGTGCCTCTGTGTGGTGGATTTATCCAGAAAACACAATGTAAGTATATGACCTGATCAATTACACATATTGGAGTGAAAGGTCAAGGCTGTATCGTAGTAGATTCCCATGCACACCTATACGACTTATCAACTGCACGCATAGTTTCGCCCTCACACGCCAACAAAAAAGTAAAGGTAAGTTTTTATATAGCGCAGTATCCAGTCCATAGGACTGCTCAAAGCGCTTTTACACATTACTTCCCTGGCAGACCTGTTCAATCAAATACCATCTCAACTTCTCTGGGAAGCATCCAGCCACATGCTACAATTAATGTGCGAAAGGCTGCGCGTACACATATCCACCACTGTCTATCCACACGCGCACACGGGCACACATTATTACTATTATTATTATTACTACTACTATCATTATTATCACGTACTGGATGTGTGGTGTTCTCTCTCGAATGATATCACCAACAGAACAGTCCCTCGTGTCACCCACAGACAGCAGTATAACCTTTTCCCTCCATCGTCACTCGTCAACTTTACGCCGGACACACAATGTTCTAAGTCCACCCGGCGCTGTCTCGTGCATCAGTACTCCCCCAGCCCTGCGCCTGTCGCGTTTACGCTGAATCCTTCAAACAAGTGCATTGAGACACGGACCTGGGGAAACCTCTAAGTCCACCTGATCTGCTCAACGACAGAGGATCTTCCTTTAACGTGTCTACTAAGGGCCATACAGTTTGTGTTTAAAACCTGACACATCGCTCACTTCTCTGTCACCTTTCAGTCACATGTCAGCTTCAAAGCCTCATGGGCACTTGTGATGTAGCGGTCTTTGAGACAACAGCGGAATAATACATTGTATTGGATCTGTCTCTTAATTAAGATTAAATTCCTGATATAATTTGAACATATTGTGCATTTTTTTTCTCAAATCGAATGAAACAGTTGTTTTGTCGCTATGTATTGGTCTTCGTATACAAGAAACGAATGTCTCCAGAGTCTATTAATCTATGACCATAAGGATAATAATATTTTCAATTTCTTCATGATGGACGAAAAACTACATTTCGCCATAAAAATATGTTTCGGTATAAGTTTATCGTTATCTTAACTAATTATATTTTAATATATCATATTTAAAATGTTTCCATAATGTTAGTATACCAAAAACAGTATTGAACAAAACTTTCATTTCAACTAGAAACAATATTACCAAAAAAAATGGGACCTATTTATTTGTTAATTTGTTAACAAAATTAGTTTATTTGCACCACATCACCCCCACGGGGCGCCACCGCCGCTACCAATTGTTACACCTAACGACAGTAATGTCACTCTTGTGAGTTTCCGCGAGAATTTGTCGGTCCCGTTGGAGCAAGGTCAGTAGATTACTTCCGGATTAGACATCGAAGCAGGAAGTGTACATTGTTTTGAATTCGATAGTACGTGTGCCTTTAAATTCGTGAGAAATCCCTCAAGTAAATATATTGGGTACGTAGGTTCTATGACATTTATTCTGCGAGCAAATGTTCTATTCTAGTAGAAAATGCCCAACATATTAATAATGCGTCATATGTTGTAGAATCTTCCGCACGTGATGATAAAGTAACGATATTATTTGAAATAATATCGACAACGTCCAAAGGAGAACCTAAAGGGCTCCTGAATTGACCTGGTCTCCTGATAAAGTAATTTCACAAGATTTCACAAGATTGCCACCTAGAGATTCAACTCTAGATCGCAGATGGACAAGGAAACCCTTTGGCTTAGAGAGACTCCAACCTATCTATCTATCTAAGTATATCCCGTCTTAGGTATCAGTCGGTTTTATTTTTAAATATATGAACACTACTAGCACCTACACAATCAGCTGATAATCTGTTCCATTCGGTTACTGTTCTTTGTGAAAATGAAAATGTTCTAATATCTAGTCTACACCGCTTCTTTGCTAATGTAACTCCAGGAACTCTAGTCCTTCTCTCTTCCTTGACCGATACAAAATATTTCTGTCAATATTTTTATACCCATTTCAATATTTTAAACACCTCAATCTGATCTCCTCTCAACCTTCTGGTTTCTAACTTACCTTGGTAATGCCGCAGATCGGTCGGGTGCAGAAAGGAGTGACCACTTCCGGCCAGCACGTTTTGATTCACCAGGTAGGTTCCGCAACTGGGCATTTTTCGACCAATGAGTAACGACCATACAGCCTCTGTTTACACGGTACGTTACCATGTTTACACGTTGTGAAAATAAGTATTCGTAGCTATTTTGTTAAACCTATAGACGTAGTTGTTTCGAATTCCGTGTTTACAGTCTGTAATGTGTGATCATGCTCTGCGCATTTTATCTCAACGAACTGAACAGAAATATTATAATTTGAATTACAAATATGATAGAAATGTTTGTGTACACCCATTTTGAAGAGAAAGTATGTGCCATTTGGTAAATTTAATGTACATGTCTGTCGTGAGTTTTTTGCATTTCAAATGTGTAAATAAATGTTTATAATTTGGACAGTTGCAGCTTACAAACATTTCTGTCGTCGATTAACTTAAACTTCCCGCTCACCACGTGTACAATAACCACGTGGAAACATTGTCACGTGTACCGTATAAACAGAGGCTGTCCACGTGGACACATGCTCGTAACTCATTGGTAGACAAATGCCCTGTTGCGGAACCTACCTTGTGAGTCAAACGTGCTTCAGGACAGCGACGTGTCGAAACAGCCAGGAGGGACTCGCAAAAAGACTATAACAATTACAAATATAGTGTGTCAGCTCCGATCGTGGATCAAATACCCAGAAAGACGTTTCATGCGAACAGTTACCTTATTGGTACAATTAAAAACTATCCAAACGTTCACTTTATCTCTTACGAGAAACGAGGTGGCGTCATGCGTTCCATTGCATTGACGGACATGTCATTGAGTTCTGCGTTAATCACCCATACTGATACATATATATCTACTACACATATGAATGAAGGTCTTTGATGTCCAATGCAGCAGTTAGACTGCGCTGGTTACTTGCAAACGTTATGTGCAAATTATGATAATGATTTTTCAATGGCATGCGTATTAAAAGCGCAATGTTTTTTCTTCATTTATCGATATTTATTTATATATTAGAATACTTTATATTGTCTACCAATGAAGTGATTGTCATATGCGTATAATTGTACATAACTATAGCAAAAGTAACTACAACTGATTTTGTTAGTAAAGGGTTCATGTTCTTATTTTACCTCGACGACCCCAAAACCCTCCCTACGCGTCGCGACAGTATCAATACTGTGCTATTAATAATAGAAATATCAACGGTTTGCACAAACGTTATGATTCACTGGTTGTGATCGTTGTACACAATGTTATGGTTCTCACCGCGGTGCAATAAAATTAAGGTCTGTCCTCACTTACATAACCGACTTGGTTGTTTCAACGGACGAACCCGTCGTTATTCTGTCGTGGATTGGCTGCTTGTAGACACACGCACGCTGTCATTGAGTGCAAGAGATATCAGACAAATCGAAACGCCGTAATTCACTTGGTAATTGTCAACGTTCGACAGCCACTGATACAGCGACGACAACCTGAATACCACCGTGTACGTTGTCTGTTCGTATATAGTGTACGTGACGTGACGCCTTTGAAATGTTGGCTGGCTGTAGATTTGTGTAGTGTATTACTAGTAGGTTTAATCAACGTCAGCGACTGCGTGCGTGCGTGCGTGCGTGCGTGTGTGCGTGCGTGGGTATGCACGTGCGTGTGTGCTGTTGTTGTGGCGCCGGGTGGTCAATTGGCACGTGCTGATTTTCTACACTGAACACGGTAATCTCAAAGGTATAGGATGTGTATCTAACTATCTATAGTGTACGTTGATTCGCGTGTACGATAGTGTATACGGTACCGAAGCGTTCGCCAACTTCGTGCAATATAGTCACCCGTGTACGTTAACAACATATTGCTGCGCGCTGGCTAGGACACTGGTAACAAACCACTTAATAATGTTGACGGTTCGTCACGCCGAAACAAAGGCTTCCAAAGGGACCTTACAGGCCGACTGCGGAGCCGGCGCATCCACGGCCGCGGCCGTCGCACGGCGTGATTGACACCTGCCAGTCAACAACGCACGGCGCGCGCTGATTGGTGGGCGCGGCGCGCGCGCAGCCAATGACGCCGCGAGCCTCATTAACACATCACGACTGCGGCTGACAGAGGCGACGGTGAAATAACAGCGCCTGGCTCGCTCGTACTGGGACATTG
>OZ024865.1:10496014-10503514 GCA_964017155.1 Oasisia sp. SBJ-2009 | reverse complement strand
AAACCATTAAAACATTTGTAAGGAATTTATATTGTCGAGAGTCAAACAAATAAAAATTATTTAATAATAATATATTGTTACCGTCATATAATAAACTAGATAAATATTAATGCATGGAGGTCTAGTCAGCAGCTAGCATTGTTTTAAACGAGTGTTGTGTAGTGTGATTAATTTCATACAACAAATGTTTTTTATCCATTGTACTTATAATAATTAATTTAGTTTATATATATATATATATATATATATATATATATATATATATATATATATAAATATATATATATATAAATATATATATATATATATAAACTAAATTAATTATTATATATATACATACACACATACAAACCTTTTATTTAGACATTTCATATTACAACGGTTTAAGAAGTCAACAACAGGTTTTCATATTTCCATGGCACAGTTATCAGTAGCGGGAGTAGCGACGTGTTATTTATTAGTTTCCCAGGTGCAACCTAATGGGGCAGTTGATTTATGCTTATTCCTGTCTTTATTTCCCGGGCCCGTGTTATTGACTAATGAACATAATGCCGCGTGTCTAACGTGTCGGAAAACCCAAAATGGCGTCGATCGCCGATTTTCTCGAATCGTTCCATGCAATAACTGCGCCGATCTTCTGAGCAGCTAAGTTATGTTGCGTGTGCGCCTGTGACGGGTACGTGCGTGCGCGCCCTTGACGGGTACGTGCGTGCGCGCCTGTGACGGTTCACGCATCGTGGCTTGTCAGAAATCATTTCCTAGCGTGCCTTTTCTTGTGCGAGTTGCGTCCATTCATTATCGCAGGCCAGGCTTTTAGCAGGAGTAATTACGCTAATTAACGCACACTGTATAAATGAGTGTCGCGCTGTCACCACGTGTCCGGCGATGTGTTAACTGTCACCTGTGTCACAACGTGTCGTGTCATCAATGAACGACTCTTGTAATTGTCGTCTGCTCGACGCTGCGCGGATCTGGCAGTCGGGAACGAAATTGAAATCAAAAGAAATTAGTCCGTTTGTTGTCGAGTTTTACTTCTGACTAAGTCGCGCCAGTTGTCACTTACTGACTGTGAGTAATCAACAATGTGAGTTGACTCACACATTGACTCACTCAATCAATGGTTGACTCACTCGCTAGGTTCATTGCCATGTCCCGGCATGCAATGTTCTGTTTATCCTAAATCAACTGAAGAAGACATGCCAACCCAAACTAGCAAATTAAATTAATTGCATGCTAATTAAACACGTCTTTATACGTTTCTTTCTATGACTCTTGCTTTGATGCCAGAATATGTAGCCTCGATTCTTTAAAGGCAAGAGTGAGTAATTAACGAAGACGTCATTTCCTTTCCAGATCACGCAGCTGAAAATAGACAACAATCCGTTCGCAAAAGGCTTCAGAGATACCGGAAGTGGAAAGCGAGAAAAGAAGTAAGTATTTTATACATATCTTATATATGAGAAGATGATTCTTACTGTGACGACATACGTTGGAAATGATTCCCAACAATTACCCGACTGGTGCAATATATGCAATATATGTAACATTGTTCGTCCAGTACTTCATATTATTTTTGTATGATAAGAACTAACAATACACACTTGAGAGGCGACCTGTGTGTGCAAGTGTAGACCTTGTTTGAGCGGGAAGGAGACAGAGTTCAACAAGCAGGGATTTATTCAGTGCTTTGTGTAAACGGACTTAGTAAGTGTTCAGTAAACTTAACGGACCACATCTCTGCGTGGACCTATCAACAAACAACATCGGTATTTTCCCGCAACACAACTCTTTGCCGTGATCCCAGAAAGGACCGATTCTTTATTTTTAAATACCGCGGACAACAGAAATGTTGTTCTTTGTACTGCAGGAATACGTTTTCCGTACTATCACGTGTGCGCATGACATTTTAAAGTACTGCGGCCAACAGAAATGTAGTTCTTGGTACTCCAAGAATTTGGTACCATCACGTGTACACGTATATGGTGGCGTCTTTTAGGTGTTGGCAGTGGTAGACAGTTATGCAGTATATCCAGCGTAAGATCACACACACGAGGACGGCGATAATGAATGCAGGCGTCAAGAGGGTCCCGTGAATATTCTCGAGGCGCCAGGCGACAGAGGCGACCGCCATTCGGCATTGTGCGAGGTGCCAGACGCCTGTTGGTTGAAGCGCTTATTGCCGCTAAGCACCGGTGCATTCTCTCGGCGACGCGCGACGTTTGTTTTGGCCGGCGCTGTTCAAACAAATGTGCAATCGCCCTGGCGCCAGTGCGGCTTGTCTTCGCACTCCTTAAGCGCCACCCTTCACACCTCCGCCAGATTAGACGCACATTTTCCTCTTGAGCGCGCTAAGCCGTCGGAACACCACGGCGATTTACTCGTCGGCGCCACTCCGCTTGCCCCGGCTGAGCCGTTGGGGCGCCAGCGGCCGGCGACGCACGGCGAACACTTGACGGCTTCAACAACAGTCGACACAACGCCAAGTTTATAAAGTGCGACTAATGTACGTCGGTGTTTGCGGACACTTACGCGAACGCTCCGGACGACGTCATTAGCCCAACGTCGTGTCTGTCACATGGGCGCCGGTTCAGTTTTGCTTTAGGATATCCTCCAAAACGGTTGGCTGTGCCGTGTTTGGATCTGATGGAATGTGGAGCTCCGGGACGTGTCAGTTCACACGGCGAAGCAGAACGACAAACAACTGCCGGTTCACGTCCAAAACTGTCCAAACAAAAACAGTCTCGCTCCTTCTGAAGCATGTTTGTATACTCGGATGAAATGCAACCCTGGATACACAAACATCGCCGTCTTCTGGCATCTCGGGGTGCCCGGTGCAGGACTTCGTCTCCTCTTCTTGCGCCATCGAATCTTTATCAGCGACCTGTGTGTCTTAACTGACTTCTAACTTGGTTCGTCTCTACAACATTCCGCAGTCGTCCATTGATTTCCCTTCCCTGTACAACACTTGGGATGCCGTTGTTTTGTCTTAATGCCAGGCGCTGTTGTCTCCATCTAACGTGGTGTCCTCTCTTTCCTGCAGGCGGCTTGCGGTGCAGCATCTTCAGCAGACGGGGAGCTCGCAAGCGACGCTCATAGACAGACAGCAGCACGCGGTTGCCCATGACGACCGACAACCACACGCGGTTGCCCATGACGACAACAGCGACGACGAGGACGACGAAAACATGGATGTCTGCGTTGTCGACGACAAACCGGAAGCCGATTTTGCGCAGTCGGATTCGGCAGTAGGCGATACTGACAGCAAGACACCGAAGGACACAGCTCTACCAGGTAATTATACCAACTTATAAAATATTCATTATAAGAGAACAGTTTCTTATATTGAAACTTTACAGTTTGATTGTACTATATATATTCACAATAAAAGTATATTCACAATAAAATAAACAATTCCACACAATATCACGGTATAACATCTTAGTGAAATAATCATTAGAAAAAAATATGTAATTAGCTTAAAGCATGTACATTAACAATACAATTAACCTAAACATATCATAAAATATATTAAAAAGGATGATAACATTAAACTGTCTGTTAAAATGCGTGAATATCGTTAACAGCTCTGCCAATAATTCTGACAGTATTAGTTCTTGTTGTGTTTAAGTGTTACATTTTTGTACACTTAAGTGTTGCTTATAGATCGTGTTTATTGCTGTTAAGTTCGTGTCGCACTTAGATGTGCGAATGTTAGTTGTCGGGAAACATGAGTTCGAGGGGTCACACGGGTTGATGACTAATCACGCTTGTGTCGGTTACAGACTCGTCTCGGGTGGACACAACATCGTCACACGACACACGACACTGCTCCAGCCCAGACGACTCGGAGCGGTCACACAGTCCTCGCAGCGTGTCCGACACTGACCACACGCGTCACCCCGCCTCGCCTGGTCAGCCGCGCCGGTCAACGAGTCCGGAGAGTCCGCGTCCGTCGTCGCCCGTGAAGACTGACCACGACGACGATGACCGTCAGTCGTACGCGAGCAGCGAGCGAGGGTCTCCGCGGGCCGCCGATGAAGACACGCCGCAGACGAACCCGCCGAACCTGACGATCATCCAACCGTCGGTGAACCATCCGATGTTGTCGTATCTCTACCAGACGGGGTTGTACTCGGCTCCTCACCCGATGTCCTTCCCCGTTTCGCCGATGATGTTCAGTAGTGGAGCCGCGATGGCAGCGGCGGCAGCGGCCGCCGCCGCAGCCCACGGGTCGAGCCTCCCGGGGATGCCGTTCCTGCCGACCAGCCTCGCCGGGTCAGACCTGAGCGCGCACTTCCCGTCCGCCGCCGGGTTGACCGGTGGGTCCGGCATGATGCTGACCAATCCCCTAGCCATGGCTGGACACTCGCTGTGGCAGCAGACGTACGCTGCGGCGTTAAGTGGACATGGTTCGTCGGCGTTTGACTCGCCATCGACGACAATGCAGTCGGCGTTCGGGCCCCTGTTCGCCTCGCGTACTCTCAACTCGCCCCATCGCTTCGCCCCGTACGGGTTCCCCTTCACCAAGTCGACGTCGTCGGCCCACAGCCCACTGGCGGCCCACGGGCTGCGCTCGCCAATCGTAGACTTGTCACGACCCGTGTCTCCGACGAGTCCGCTAGGGCGGCGCTGCAGTATGCCGTCGCCCGCGCACAGCTCGCCGGGATCGGTGAGTTCTCGCAGCAGTGGCGCCCCCAGTAGCGAACTGAAGAACATTGAGCGAATGGTGAGCGGCTTAGAGAGGCGCCATGAACGTCTGGGCGCTGTTGCCGACAAATAGACTCGAACTCACGACTATGTTATATACATACGCGCATGCGCACTGCGAACACATTCTAGTCCACCATTCACAGCGGCGATCGAAGATCGTCGTCATGGAAACGGGTTGTCAAATGATGATATTATCTGTGTACGAACTGTAGTTGCTGTGAATCGTCCGCCGTCGGTTCGCTAACAATATTGTGCATGTATACATGCGCAGCCGGACTACTTACAAACACACTGTCGGTCAAAGACGGTAGCCGGAAAATGCCAGGTAGGCGAACACAGCTGTGAACAAATCCTGCGTAAAATTACCCAAAAGTCTATGCCCTTCATCGGGTTACTGTCTTACTATATCCATGTCATGTCTCTAAAATAGTGTCGTTCTGTAATTTCAATTTGACAAAAATAGTCCACTAGTTCTACTCTTCCGTTAAAAGGCGAGCGACTCACATGTGCCGTCGGGTGCGTTATGTTTGTAGTGAACTAGTTACGGGTGTAAACAGGCTCAGAAATGTGTCGTTTTCGACTGTCAACCACTCGGGAAATGAAGTTGTATCTGTCCTCTTGTCACAGCCGTCACGTTGTGTTGTATTTACATTGACAACCGATGTTTTGCAAGTCGGTGTATAATGTCCGCCTAGTGGTCACTAGCATATACTGGTTAACTGGACCGCGTATGATATCCGGCTGACCGATGATATATGTCCATCTTTGGGCCGCCCAAATTACAGAGCTGTGGAATTACAAAACCGCTCAACGTGATGACAAAACTCGCACTAGCTTCTAACTGTCATTCAATGGTCGACGAAAAACACTGGGACAATATTCGAATAAATCCGAATCTGACGTAATTGTCACCCGGCGTGATGTGATGCACGCGTGAGGCTTATGGGTAACCGGACACTGTCTCCCAGCCCGCGTGCCGTGCCCTATTCTCCGTCTGACAAGCTCGCCAGATTTACTCTGAAAGGCGACACGAACACATGCCCCGACCACGGCGCGTTATGATGAAACAAGATCGCGCCGATTGGAGAATGCGATCATTATTTCGACTCCACTCAGCGTGAAATCTCGTCTCATCCGCCACGTCTTTGATCTGCAACTATAGTTAATATTACAGCCGCCGCGGCCGCGTGGCGCCACATAAAAAAACAGGTTGCTTTAATGAGCCTCGTTCCGTGGCGAACGATTCTGTTGGTTCATGTTAGCGAAAAACCACTACTGATATTCTAAAATATATCATATATGTATAATATATTATATGTGTAATATGTTATAATAATAATGTATAATACATTGCACGTATAATAGAATATATATATATATATATATATATATATATATATATATATATATATATACAATATATATATATATATATATATATATATATATATATATATATATATATATATATATATATATATATATATATATATATATATATATATATATCGTATATAATACAGACTACCCATTGTCCGAGGCGTCGTCACTCGACAGGTTTCTACTCTAAGTAAGCATCGTGTGATTTATTAGTTTCGCTGTCACCCCACGGCGTTAGTTGGCGCATTCAGGACGTGTCAATTTTGTTCATATCGCGTTATCAAATACAACAGCGTGGTTCGAGTTCTGCGCCAGCTGTCAGGGTGACACGTGTGCATGGTGATACGTTACACGAAATTGCAGAATTGCGTATCATTTACACGTCAACTTACGCCTAGCTCTCAGCCTGTTTCACGATGTCTTCCCCCGACTAAAAAAATCGACATCTCAATCCGTTTGTTACGTCATCGGTTTCGACAACACTAAATATACTGTGTATGAGTCTTTGGCCTACCACAATTGGTCACGTGGTTAACGTGTTTGTGTCTATGACGTCATCACCCTCAGTTTAAGGGTCGAAACATTGCACTGGTAGGCAGGCATCAATTCAGAGTGTGGAATATTTCCATGTATAACCATCACATTCGTATCATTTGTCTGATGCAATTCAACTGTTCATTGTTATCCGGTTGTTTTGACGACGTATTGTTAGATTTTGACGAAAAACGGTTATTTACGATCTAAAACCAGACGCATATAAAGAAATCAACACGCTCGGAAGGTCCGAGGTATATTGTTCTAAGAGATGACGTTCGCATTGTTTTTGTATCCACTGGTGCAATTTCGTCTTGTAACAAGTAACAAGTAACAAGCATTAGTGAATGCTAAGTCGTTGGCTCAACGTAGCCATAGTACGGTTGTGTGTACATAGTATGTGTATATGTATTTATTGTCTTTGCATTTGTTGTACATGTTAATTGTGTATACTTTGTATAGTATGTGTTGTTCTGTATATATTTGTTTATACCTAAATAAATAAGTAATCTATGAATCGCAGTCATTTGTGTTCAGCGTGCTGTTGAATGAGGGGAGGTCTTACCTTGGGTGGTTTTAAAATACTTATAATTAATTACAAATAATTAGTTGCTGCGACCACAAACAAAAACACATCGTTTAATATTAATAACATTTTGACTATACTTTGCTTAATTTGGAAGGAGTTAGTTTAATTTAGTTTAATTTAAAGGCTAACTGATCTTAGGCATTAATTTGTCCTTCACTATTACATACATAACGATATATAAACAAATATTCCGATATGACAGTATTTTAATGAGTAATGTTGCACCACATAATTTTGGATAATACGAAACTGATCATGTCATTGAATGTACGAACTGGCTTGGTAGA
>OZ024865.1:10476014-10491014 GCA_964017155.1 Oasisia sp. SBJ-2009 | reverse complement strand
ATACACATCATTGTGAAAATGCAAACATATTTAACCAGTCGTGTTTTTTGTAAACTATATTAGTCGGACTTTGTGTTGCAAATTTCACCTGCATCGTCAGTATCGTCAGCAAAATAGCAGTATATGATTTTGTTTTAAATTTCTTTGGTATCTTTTTCTGAGATACTTTACACACCCACTTGACATGGTGTATATAATATGCTTCTGATTGTATCCTCAAAATGTCTCTAACATTCCAGTTTCATATCCAGAACATTTAGTGAATCCCTTTGCTCAAATTCTAGATCCGGTGTCAGATAGAATATGCACCCGCAGTGTATAGAGCGTTGGCCTCAGTCAAAACAATCCTGGTCCGAATGGAATTAGATATATCCGATCATTCCACGTTGCTCTAGTTCACTGAACTATACGAAAGACTATCTCGCCATGGGCAACTGGGGATATGCACCTATACAAGTAACATACGCGCAGTATCTACAGCGTGGCTGGTTGTCTTCCTGGGGAAGTCGAGATGGCGTTCGACTGAACAGATCTTCTACGGAGTCAAGTGTAAAGTCAGCCCCTCCAGCTGCCCTGGGGCGTGGACATTGCGGTGAAGGGCTTCCAGGGGTGGACCCTTCCAGGAACGTACCCTTTTAATACGACATGACACGATATGATGTTAAAAAACGCTCAGACGTTGTATCTTTGATGTATCAATAATACATTAACTTATAGCATGTTTCTGACACAAGTATTGTATACGTTCGTCTTCAGTAATTAGATCATAATATCGCCTCCTTTGATCTCTCTGGTAATTTTGTTTCCTCGGACGTCTCCATTACAATTTGCACGCACCTTATAGGTCCCATCCCGTGCATGCTAGAGGCAGTGGCTGAATGTACCATACACGAGAATATATGTTAACATTACGAAGTTATTCATTTTGCAAGACGTATACAAGAAATGGTAAAATGTTCACCAATCCTTTTTATATGCAAAACAAATAGGCATTCTAAGGTATAATTTATAATAGCAATAAGACACCAGGCATTTAAATGGACTCCTTTTCTATAAATTGATTAAGTCGCCGTTTATCATTGGAATATAATATTCTGTTTTTTTATTTGTAAGCAAATAAGTTTAAAGCATTAAGTCTATGTGTGGATGTAATACAAAAATACAAAAGACAAAATATGTTGCATAACACAAAACATATGTTCCCAATCTTAATAAATTTTGAAATGTTCTTGGCTAATTTATAATACAATATGTTGAATAGATGTTCGGATTTCAGAATGGAAAACAATCGCACGACGGATACACGGACCACGGGGTTCAATTTGCAATGCGACACCTTTGTATTATTCGACAAACGCAGCACAGTAGAGCACATATCTTAATAGAATTACACATTGAATAAACACACTGTTTTCCCGTTTGATTGCAGCTTGTCGCTTGCACAGTTAATTCATTCTTTGTCGTGGAGGGCTCTAAATACGACTGTTGTTGTTTGGTGTCCCACCGGATGTGCGGGGCGCCATGTTTGACTCTTGGCGCGCCGAACACAAAGCGGGTATGTATCAACTCATCAATACACAAAAGAACACAAAACTTGTCGCCATCGTGTCGTTGTCTGGAGCCGGACACTGGCGCGAATTGACGAGATACACATCTATTGACAGCTGATTGTTATATCACTTGAGGTGAGACTGCCAGACCGCCTTGTTTTTGGATCACCGACTTTCTGCCGTTTCCGGTGCATCGGGTTCGGGTTAACTTTTTCTCGGGTGAACATTTCACCATACAACATCCACTGCAAGTGAGACATTTCCGCCGTGGGTCTACTATCGGAAAGATTCGATCAAATTCATCGAGTGTTGCACTCGAAACACGATATAACGGTTGATAAGTCGAGTTAGGGTTGAGAGCTACACATGTGGCAATTCGTGACGTTTACTGTGCAATCATGCAGAACGGTGCCAATAGATTAATAATAAATCAACGATCGGTGACAAGGCAGTGCAAATGAGCCTCGGGTCTGCCAATAAGCGAATTAATTGAACAGTTATATAATTGTCAGGTCGTAGAATTAAACATTTATAGTGATCCCGTTGATAGACTAGCCAGAACTCACATCGGCTGAAAATATAACCCTTATAGCGAAAGCGAAATGCATTGAATTCATATTAACCTGCTGGACATTGTAGAATGTCGGGTTGATTCAAAATTATTATAACGAAACACATATAAAAATCGAAATACTAACAACAATGAAATATAATTACAAAAACACCAGCAGGTGTATTATATATTTACTTATAATTGTGTAAATTGTGTGTGTGTGTGTGTGTGTGTGTGTGTGTGTGTGTGTGTGTGTGTGTGTGTGTGTGTGTGTGTGTGTGTGTGTGTGTGTGTGTGTTGTATATATATATATATATATATATATATATATATATATATATATATACATATATATATATATATGTATATATATATATATATATGTGTGTGTATATATATATATATATATATATATATATAATCAGCGGTTGCGACCAATTCTTGTAATAATTGTATTATTTTAAAGATAACAATTGACAACATTGACATTCCAAAAGCGTTTTAACACACATTGCTTCACAACACATTATATTTAGAGAATAGAGACTAAAATAGAATAAAAAATTCAACGCAGACATAATTTCTGGTGCATCCTTTTTTGTTTTATTACTGCCTTATTATTTTATATGAGT
The DNA here is from genome assembly GCA_964017155.1 of Oasisia sp. SBJ-2009. NCBI lineage: Eukaryota > Metazoa > Annelida > Polychaeta > Sabellida > Siboglinidae > Oasisia > Oasisia sp. SBJ-2009. The sequence goes on along the minus strand of OZ024865.1, from coordinate 10,488,279 downwards.
AAAATCATGTATTTGAGGATAGGTGTAAAGATAGTGTATTACATTTAACTAAATAATATTCACGGATGATAGGCATGACATTTTCAATACTTCACAGAATTATATGTAGCCTCTAAACCTATGTGAGTTAGTGTGAAAGAGTTGACATTTTCCAATGTTGTTTTACTCTTTTGTCCATGTTTCAACGAACGAAAAATATCAAAATAAACCCAAAAGTAGCTGAAATTGTAACACAGAAACAACAGAGACAAAATGACCTAATTGGACGAATTCAACGTTATCTATATCGGCTTCACGAATATAAAATAAAAATAAATCATGCCCCAGAACAAACTTATCAGCCAACATTAAAGACATACCCGGCACCGTGCTTCCCACCAGAAGGCAAAATTCGATAGATTTGAATATACCCGGCAGATTATCAGCGCATATCCAATTGTCACGTTAACGGAATCTACCGATCGTATCACGCCGTATCACTCGGTATCCCGTGGCAGACATGGCGATGAAATTAGTTGATTGGTGCGCCTGTGAATACTCGTCTTGACATTTCGCGTGATAACGCCGACATTTTATCGGTGTTATCGGAACAAGCGCCTGTCGTCTGCGTCATTGTCTCTTCTCGTTTTGTTTCTCGTGCTCGAGACCAACGCGAGACACGATGTCGGTCTCCGAGGATGTGACGGGCGGATGTGGGGTGAAGTGAAGTACCCCTCCCACGTCGGTGGGGTCGGGGTGATAGCAAATGCCCCCGTCACGCAGATGGTCGTCACGCCACGCAAGGTGTGGGGCAAGATCGGGTAATTCGCAACGGTGCGTAAATACTATAGTATCAGGGTACGGCCGGCAATCTGGTGACACTTCGATTAGAGATGATGGATTATTGGTGAATTATAGATAACTAACACTTAAGTTCCCACCATTTCAAATGAGTAATATTTCCCATCAATTCGATACGTTGCATACTTCGTGTTAAGGTCTCTTGTTATTGGGTTTTGTTATTGTGAAATATGCGTTGTTTGTTTGAACAAGAGTGTGTTATTGATTGGTCATAGACTGACACTTAAAGTCGCAGGTGGACTTTCCATAAACATCTCAAACCGACACGGACGGCGCCGACCAGACACGAGTATGGGAACGTTTCAATGTGTTCAACCGATAACGTAAATTGTCACAAAGAGGTGGCTGTGTTCGTAGCTGTGTAGGAAATAGGAATATGCGTTTCCTGAGGGTGTGTGTAGTCGGTGCTCGTCTGTAGACTGTATATATGAGGGTCACAGTCGGTGTCAGCATAGTAGACAGCGCACACTGTCATATATATATATATATATATATATATATATATATATATATATATATACATATATATATATATATATATATATATATATATATATATATATATATATACATATATATATATATATATATATGCGTCTTGTAAGAAAACCCAGGCGTTTCCTACGGTTACAGTAATCATTGTATTGCAGTTATGTACAGATGCGGCTGGAATATCTAAACTCTTATTGTTGTTATAGCATAATTACTAAGCCATAAACGAAGAAATATATTGTCTCTCACTATATCTATATATATACATACATTATATTTTATATATATATATATATATATATATATATATATATATATATATATATATGTGTGTGTGTATGTACGTATATATGCATGTATGCATGTATGCATGTATGCATATATGCGTGTATCCGTGTGTGCGTGTGTGCGTGTGTGCGTGTGTGCGTGTGTGCGTGTGTGCGTGTGTGCGTGTGTGCGTGTGTGCGTGTGTGCGTGTGTGTATGTATGTATGTATGTATGTATGTATAGTTTTTATTAATTAGTTATGCATTTTATATATATATATATATATATATATATATATATATATATGTATATATCTATAAATATATATATATATATATATATATAATGTTAAGACTACATCTATAGCAAATATAATATTTATCTATACTGTAAAAAATACACATAATAACTATCGTCTGATGTAAACATGGGACACTAATTATGATAATACGTGTCTCCTAATATGTGTCTCCTAAGTGTAAATGTTTATTTATTTATTTATTTATTTATATTACAATAACATTCTATGATGCTCTACAGTACAAGAGAAGCCACAATGGAAGTTATATCAAACACTCAGCAAACATTCGAATCAGCACAACGACGACAAATGCCCGTCCGTCATTTCAGACATCGCATTTCAACTGGGGAAAAAGGTCAGCGAAAACTGACCGGTGGAAAACGTCCGAGGAATGTTCGCGTCACAGTGGAAGGATGCGACCACTACGTGAGTGGACAACGGTCGCGGCTACATCTAAGAACAAAGCGTGAAAGCGCCGTGGCCGGAGTGGTCACAGTTTGCACGCCGCGCCATGTTTTCAAATAACAACTCATAAATCGTACGAAAAACAAGGGCCCGGTGGCGCCAGTGAAGCGCACTTAGCGAGCCGGGGTGGGGCGGGGCGGGGGGTGGGGGCAACTGCTAAAAGTCAATTTAACGCCATTTCCGTGATTTATTCCGAAGTGTTCGCACGCCGGGCCCACTTCAAAGCCCGGCCCCCGCGCAGCGTGGTCTAATTGGTCCTAATCGGACAAAGAGGCTTAGTGACCGCCCGACATTGTGACCGGCGCCACGCAAGTGCTACTCGGGCGAAGCCAACAAAGACAGTCTGGCACGGTGGCCACTCGCTGGACACCGGCTGGACAAAGGACCATCAGGTGTGGCTGTAGGACGGCGCTTGACCAATGGTCAGAAGTACAGGCGTGAGCGAGTAAAGTGTCTGAGTATGTTTATATTTCCACGATACCCGAGTCGTGTACATTTGTCGCTGGATTCTATTAATGAGGGACAGTTCGACTTAGAAGACAATAAAAGACAAATCTTATCGAAGGTGATAACAATGTATGCTATACGTATGTGTGGGAGACGATAATTGGTGGGATACAAGTAAATGTATGCTTATTTGGTTTGTCTTATATCTGAGACAACAATACGAATGAATGTAGGTTTAACAATAATGTTTAAGGAATGTTCAGTGTTCTGGCCGAAATTTTATTCTGAAATCGTTTTATCCCAGCACAAGTACAAAAACTTACAAATGTCTTGAATCCGTGCAAACACATCCCTAGCATTTAATTGCAAACTTAAGATGTGGCCATATATGTGTTTATTTCTTTAACTGTGTATACTAATTACGCCACAATTAATTGTGCTGTGCTGCGTAAACGGTTAGCATTATTTTGCTAATGTTATGGATATTTTGATAAGTATTAGATATAAAATAATATATATATATATATATATATATATATATATATATATATATATATATATATATATATATATCATATACGCACTAACGACTAAAACTCACACACTCATATTTATATACACACACACACACACACACACACACATATATATATATATATGTATACACACACATATATATATATATATATATATATATATGAGTATATATATATATATATGAGTGTATATATATATAATATATTATACGCACTAACGACTATATAATATAATATACGCACACAATATATATATATATATAATATATACATTTATATGTATATACGTGTGTATATATAATATATATATATATATATATACAGTATATATATACAGTGTATGTATATATATATATATATATATATATATATATATATATATATTAATATGTGTGCGTGGTACGTGAGCGTTAGTGCGTGTGTATGTTCGCATGCAAAGAAATATTAATAATAATTAATAGAATTACTATGAACTATTGTAAACGAGTTACCACATAATCCACATAATATTATATCATGGTATCACGGCAGATGTAAATTTTAGTCGATATAATTTGGTCTTTTGATGCATAGCAGCGCAACCAGTGGAAGTTACTGGTTTATATATAGAGTGTATCCATGTGGTTCTTGTTAATCGGAATAAAACATGACGGAACAAATCCAATAACATGAACTTCATAAACATTATTTATGACAAATATTTTCCTTATAATTGGTTTGTTCATTGTTATATCTTGTGTTATGGTGCCTCGTTTCCAGTGGACTGGAAGTATTAATACAATTAAATAACTTGTTTGGTCACGTGATACAATAATATGCATATTTTAAAGTCTGGATAGCTGCAATGCTCCTTTGTCTATATAGAGCAGCTGTCGACGCATGAAATGTGAAGTATGTCTGTACACACTGTTATTGTGAAGTAGTATTGTCGCCCCAATAAACGGATACTATTTGTTCAGACGAAGTAATCCAAATAAATTACTTACAAAGCAGTTAAATAAACACGCATTAATCTCCAGGCAATCTGAGTTCGCCGAACTTGGTCGATTATAATGAAACAGTTTATTTTGTTGACAATAATTACAGTTAGTTTGTTATATATTCTGTTTACATCTCGTTTCGGTGGTAACCTGATAATTAGATGGGACGTGTTCTCGTTAAATGGTAAATAGTATATCAGTTAGTGTGTGTGTGTGTGTGTGTGTGTGTGTGTTTGCGTGCGCGTGCGTGCGTGCGTGCGTGCGTGCGTGCGTGCGTGCGTGCGTGCATGTCTTTATGTATGTATGTATGTGTTTGTGTTGGATGTGCTTATGTAAATATATATATATATATATATATATATATATATATATATATATATATATTCGTGTAATTTAAACTATTTTATATATATTCAATTTATTTTAAATGTTCATTGAATATCTGTAAAAAAAAATGATGAACAATTGGACTGTTGAAACGGTAATTATTAATTATGACTTACTATGTTTTCACAATTATAAAGACTGAATGGCGGTCATTCCTGTACTACAGTGTATCACCTGTCCGGCATAGGTGAGCGACCACGCAGATCCATACGACCTGTTCTCCGTAACAGTTGCTCTCCCCGTCAAGTTCCCGTCGTACACTAACATTGAACGAGTTTACAAATGATTACCTTTCCTTATCAACGAATTAGACATCACTGCAGTTATGATTACGATACTCCATTAACTACACCGGTGGATTTATTTCGATGTTTGTCGATATCTACGGAGATTAATTCGTTTAATTTAATTTTAATATTCAATACTCTTATGAATAATGTCACTTAATCCTACAAAAATGCAGTGTGATGGAGAGTTTAACATATTTACTAAACACAATGTTTTATTAATTATAATAATAAGACTATTATATTACTAAATAAGGAACTGCATATCGTCTCAGTATATATATATATATATATATATATATATATATATATATATATATATATATATATATATATATATATATATATATATATATATATATATATATATATATATATATATATATATATATATATATATATATATATATAGGCTGTTAACTGATTATTGCATAAAGACACAACTGCTATTTCACCTGCATGCTTATTATTAAAATGGAGCGAATATTAACTAGCAATTTGTGAATCCTGCTTCGGATTAGTTTCCCTAAATATGTTTATTTTGCGATGAGATCATTATTTTATAATGAGATCAGCTGTTGCTGGAATAATCGTTTTAGAAAGTAGATTGTATATCTTACTGTTGCTATTGTTATAAAATGGCATAAATTGCCTAAAAGTCATGACCTACTATATATCACTGGAGACACCATAATTATTATCAGTAATAAATGATTTTTTTTCAGTATTTAGACCAGTGTTATTACATTGTCAAATATTGTGTATACATATATTTTTTATGTCTTTTAAATTGTAATATGTTGTGAAGCGCCACGAACGATTATGGATGTGGCGCTATACCAAATAAATAATATTATTATTATTATAACATAACTAATACAATATAATTTGCTCGTGCAAATAATGTTCTACAAATAAATGTAATCATAACTGACAACTGGTTTAAGTTAAGAGTACTCAGCAGTACGATGGGTGAAATGGGACCCGCAGATTCATGAGAAAATGTCAACCTGTATGGCCCTAGGGGAATTATAGATACTATTTATGTAGATGTGAGATATAAGCACACTATTCACACATGTAATTCATCAGACTATTTTCACACCAGACATAAGCAGTCAATGGAATTGTCGTTTCGCGTTGCCTAAAAATGATATTAGTAGTCACATCAAGGTCACAAACAAACGTAACTACATTTATCTAAAGAAGTAACTTAAAGGGAGGGAGAATAACGATGCTTTATTGCCATGGTTTCCAATAAACATCGACACGTGGAATAAATGCCACTTATGTTATTTACAATATTATATACATTTTTAGTTGTTATACAAAAGTTACTTTAACATATGCACATACATACATAGACGCACGCACGCACGCACGCACGCACGCACGCACGCACGCACGCACGCACGCACGCACATACATACATACGCACGCACTCTCACACACACGCACGCACTCTCACACACACGCACACACCCCCCCCACACACACACGCGCGCACACGCACACGCACACGCACACGCACACACGCACACACTCACTCACACACACACACACACACACACACACACACACACACACACACACGGACGGACGGGCGGGCGGGCGGGCGGGCGGGCGGGCGGGCGGGCGGGCGGGCGGGCGGGCGGGCGGGCGGGCGGGCGGGCGGGCGGGCGGGCGGGCGGGCGGGCGGGCGGGCGGGCGGGCGGGCGGGCGGGCGGGCGGGCGGGCGGGCGGGCGGGCGGGCGGGCGGGCGGGCGGGCGGGCGGGCGGGCGGGCGGGCGGGCGGGCGGGCGGGCGGGCGGGCGGGCGGGCGGGCGGGCGGGCGGGCGGGCGGGCGGGCGGGCGGGCGGGCGGGCGGGCGGGCGGGCGGGCGGGCGGGCGGGCGGGCGGGCGGGCGGGCGGACGGACGGACGGACGGACGGACGGACGGACGGACGGACGGACGGACGGACGGACGGACGGACGGACGGACGGACGGACGGACGGACGGACGGACGGACGGACGGACGGACGGACGGACGGACGGACGGACGGACGGACGGACGGACGGACGGACGGACGGACGGACGGACGGACGGACGGACGGACGGACGGACGGACGGACGGACGGACGGACGGACGGACGGACGGACGGACGGACGGACGGACGGACGGACGGACGGACGGACGGACGGACGGACGGACGGACGGACGGACGGACGGACGGGCGGGCGTGCGTGCGTGCGTACGTACGTACGTACGTACGTGCGTGCTTACGTGCGTACGTGCGTACGTGCGTGCGTGCGTGCGTGCGTGCGTGCGTGCGTGCGTGCGTGCGTGCGTACATGCGTACATGCGTACATACGTACATACGTACATACGTACATACGTACATACGTACATACGTATACATGCACGTACACATGCCCGCATCCACGCACGCAATTACACTTGCACATGCACATGCACATGCACATGCACATGCACATGCACATGCACATGCACATGCACATGCACATGCACATGCACATGCACATGCACATGCACATGCACATGCACATGCACATGCACATGCACATGCACATGCACATGCACATGCACATGCACATGCACATGCACATGCACATGCACATGCACATGCACATGCACATGCACATGCACATGCACATGCACATGCACATGCACATGCACATGCACATGCACATGCACATGCACATGCACATGCACATGCACATGCACATGCACATGCACATGCACATGCACATGCACATGCACATGCACATGCACATGCACATGCACATGCACATGCACATGCACATGCACATGCACATGCACATGCACATGCACATGCACATGCACATGCACATGCACATGCACATGCACATGCACATGCACATGCACATGCACATGCACATGCACATGCACATGCACATGCACATGCACATGCACATGCACATGCACATGCACATGCACATGCACTTGCACATGCACATGCACATGCACATGCACATGCACATGCACATGCACATGCACATGCACATGCACATGCACATGCACATGCACATGCACATGCACATGCACATGCACATGCACATGCACATGCACATGCACATGCACATGCACATGCACATGCACATGCACATGCACATGCACATGCACATGCACATGCACATGCACATGCACATGCACATGCACATGCACATGCACATGCACATGCACATGCACATGCACATGCACATGCACATGCACATGCACATGCACATGCACATGCACATGCTCGCTCGCTCGCCCGCCCACCCACCCACCCACCCACCCACCCACCCACCCACCCACTCACTCACTCACTCACTCACTCATGGTGAGAATTACAACTTACTAGTTATCTAAAGCACACAAGTCCCCCTCACTACTTTCCCACGCGCCTCTCCGCCGCCCAACGCTCACTTAACCGCGACTATCGGGCGTGAGGGATCTTTCAAACCAGGCCCATCCGTTTCATAATTAATTTCGCGTTTTCGCCAGACACAGAAAGCCTCTTATCTCGCTAAGCAGATGGCATTTCTGGTATGTTTGTTTTGTCGCTTGGTGGCACCACGAGTCCTCAGCGTTAGACAATGTTCACTGATACGCTAAATTACCCAGGATGGCGTGTTAATGTACTGAGGCGACTACATGCTTGTTTTAGATGTAATGTTGCCAGGTTTTCTCAATCAGTCGCCGTCGCCGTCGCCGTCGCCGTCGCCGTCGCCGTCGCCGTCGCCGTCGCCGTCGCCGTCGCCGTCGCCGTCGCCGTCGCCGTCGCCGTCGCCGTCGCCGTCGCCGTCGCCGTCGCCGTCGCCGTCGCCGTCGCCGTCGCCGTCGCCGTCGCCGTCGCCGTCGCCGTCGCCGTCGCCCGTCACAGTGGTTGATTTTGTTGTTGCTGATTGTGTTGCATTTGTCATTGTACATTCTTGTTATTTTCGCAGTGTTGTTGTTGTTATTATTATTATTATTATTATTATTATTATTATTATTATTATTATTATTATTATTATTATTATTATTATTATTAGTATCATCACCATCACCATCACCATCACCATCACCATCACCATCACCATCACCATCACCATCACCATCACCATCACCATCACCATCACCATCACCATCACCATCACCATCACCATCACCATCACCATCACCATCACCATCACCATCACCATCACCATCATTATCACCATCACCATCACCATCACCATCACCATCACCATCACCATCACCATCACCATCACCATCACCATCACCATCACCATCACCATCACCATCACCATCACCATCACCATCACCATCACCATCACCATCACCATCACCATCACCATCATCATCTTTTTTTATAATAATTTTTTTATTATCATTTTATATAGTATATAATAATAATGCTTTATAAACAAGATTAATGTTCATATGTTTCTCAAAGATGGTACCATCATTATATGAAATAAGTCTCATGAAAACATCCCACAAAAACTTGTTATTTATACAAGAGCAGCCCAATTACACGCTGTGTGCCAGTTACATAATGTATCAAACCGCCGTGTGATGCTCTGTCGTCTCAGTGTCTATTGTGACAATGACAACAGCTGCGATGATTCCCTTTGTGGGTTTTTCCATATGTATAATTAATTCTGGCTCATCGATTCTCACTCCCCTTAAAATACATTGTGTGAAATTGATCCGTGCTATGCTGTCGATGGTATAACGCATGTTGTCAGTGATCCCCTTGCAATACCGTCAATTGTATAACCCCATATTTTGCCAGTGATCCGTGCAGTACCGTCGATGGTATAACGCATGCTGTCAATGATCCGTGCAATGCCGTCGATCGTATAACGCATTACGTTAGTGATCCATGCCTTGCGGTTGAAGATATAACTCAGGAATTATAATAAACTTGTTGTCAATGATCCGTGCGTCGTTGCACATGATAAAGCAGTTAAATAAAATTGCATTGACTTCCAGATAATCTGAGTTTGGTGAATGTCGACGTTTTTGATGATATGGTTTATTTTATTGACATGAACTACAGTTAGTTTGTTATTATATATTATGTTTACATCTCGTTTCGGTGGTAACCTGATAATTAGGTGGGAGATGTTGTAGTCGTAATTTGAAAAATTGTGTTTCACTGTATCAGTGTGTGTGTGTGTGTGTGTGTGTGTGTGTGTGTGTGTGTGTGTGTGTGTGTGTGTGTGTGTGTGTGTGTGTGTGTCTGTGTGTGTGGGTGGGTGGGTGGGTGGGTGGGGGGTGGGTGGGTGGGTGGGGTGGGTGTGCGTGCGTGCGAGCGAGCGAGCGAGCGCGCGTGCGAGCACGCGTGCGTGCGTGCGTGCGTGCGTGCGTGCGTGCGTGCGTGCGTGTGCGTGCGTGTGCGTGTTATCATTATAATTTGTAATTATACCTCCAGGCTGTTGTTGTAGGTAATACATGTAACTGTACGTGACGTTGTACCTATCGTTGTACGTGTCATTGTAATGGTCGTATTCCTCTCATTGTACATGTTATTGTACGTGCATTGTACGTTCCATTGTATGGGTCCTTATACCTTTTGCTATACGTGTAATTTTACGGTTCGTCGTACGTGTAACTGTACATGTCATCGTACCGGTCATATGTACGTGTCGCCGTACGTGTCATTGTACGTACCGGTCATTTGTACATGTCGCCGTACGTGTCGCTGGAGCGTGACGGTGCGTGCCGGCGTGGCGTGACGTGACGGGACAGATAGAGATCGGTCGTGGCGCGTGGGAAGCCGAGAGACGTCGGTCGCGTCTCCGCCGCCCGGCCGCTCTATAATTACGGCGCTCGTTCACACTCGAGTCGGCGAAATTACTGGCTGCGAGATTGCGACAAAACGACGAGGTGTGAAACATGCGGGCACCAGACAGGTCGCGGGTCGGGTGACGGGGACGGGCGAAGGCGCTAGGGACAGTGACGCCGTGACGGGGCTAGCGGTGGGGTTAGGGCGACGACGGCGGAATGAGGGTTAGTGACGAGTAGTGTCAGTGAAATGAGAGTTAGTGACGAGTAGTGTCAGTGAAATGAGAATTAGTGACGAGTAGTGTCAGTGAAATGAGAGTTAGTGAAGAGTAGTGTCAGTGAAATGAGAGTTAGTGACGGGTAGTGTCAGTGACATGAGGGTTAGTGACGGGTAGTGTCAGTGACATGAGAGTTAGTGACGGGTAGTGTCAGTGACATGAGAGTTAGTGACGGGTAGTGTCAGTGACATGAGAGTTAGTGACGGGTAGTGTCAGTGACATGAGAGTTAGTGACGGGTAGTGTCAGTGACATGAGAGTTAGTGACGGGAAGTGTCAGTGACATGAGGGTTAGTGACGGGTAGTGTCAGTGACATGAGAGTTAGTGACGGGTAGTGTCAGTGAAATGAGGGTTAGTGACGGATAGTGTCAGTGAAATGAGAGTTAGTGACGGGTAGTGTCAGTGACATGAGAGTTAGTGACGGGTAGTGTCAGTGACATGAGAGTTAGTGACGGGTAGTGTCAGTGACATGAGAGTTAGTGACGGGCAGTGTCAGTGACATGAGAGTTAGTGACGGGTAGTGTCAGTGACTTGAGAGTTAGTGACGGGTAGTTTCAGTGACATGAGAGTTAGTGACGAGTAGTGTCAGTGAAATGAGAATTAGTGACGAGTAGTGTCAGTGAAATGAGAGTTAGTGACGAGTAGTGTCGGTGAAATGAGAGTTAGTGACGGGTAGTGTCAGTGACATGAGGGTTAGTGACGGGTAGTGTCAGTGACATGAGAGTTAGTGACGGGTAGTGTCAGTGACATGAGAGTTAGTGACGGGTAGTGTCAGTGACATGAGAGTTAGTGACGGGTAGTGTCAGTGACATGAGAGTTAGTGACGGGTAGTGTCAGTGACATGAGAGTTAATGACGGGTAGTGTCAGTGACATGAGAGTTAGTGACGGGTAGTGTCAGTGACATGAGAGTTAGTGACGGGTAGTGTCAGTGACATGAGAGTTAGTGACGGGTAGTGTCCGCGGAATGACAGTGACGGGACGGGTTGGTGGGTTTAGAGATAGTCTGGGTAACGATTGATCTTGACCACTGGTCACACGACAGCAACAGGGAATATGGACAACTCTGGCGGTGGCTGCTGACTAGCTTAGGATCAAATGTAAATGTATTAGAAACCACACGAACACGCAAAACCCTGCCCACCTCCGCTAAACTGACCCACAAGTCACTACACCGCCGTACAGCGTATATATATATATATATATA
>OZ024865.1:10468514-10473514 GCA_964017155.1 Oasisia sp. SBJ-2009 | reverse complement strand
TCGTATCGATTTTGAAGCGTTCCTGATATAATCGAAGTAGAATATGTAGTATAATATTATCATCTACACCCACAACGACAACTATGTTTCATACGTCCGAAACGCGGTATTCGCTCGTCGTTTCCCCTTCATGTGTTTATCGATCGGTAGCGGAACAGGAAGTGTTTAACGGGGCTGGGGCTGGGTGGGTGTGGGTATATGCAAGAGGGTATGCAAGAGGGAAGACACCACAGCGAACGTGTCAAATAAGGGCAATTGGGGAACACGCCAGGGTCAGGGGGCGTTTCTCCTCCCCGTGGCTCGCAATCGGCTCGGAAACGGAGGTGCGACCCGGAATATGACGTTCTCAGTGCCGCTGTAACGTGACACCGGACTATCGAGGCTGCCATCGTCGCAGCTGTCGGCATATCGGCGCCCGGCGCTGATAACACCGCCGATGTCGCGTCATTCTAGCCCTTGTTTTGTGCGCGGGCGTCTGGGATCGCGAGAGCTCGGCGCGGCCCGATTCAACTACAGCCGGCGTTGACGCCAAGGGTTCCGCCAGCTTCAGAAGAACAGAACAAATTATGAGTTGTGTTTGTTTGGAAGTGTCATGCGAGCGCCTTCGTCGCCGCACTTATGTTTTGTGCGTCGCTTCGTGGGCGCGCTCGAGTGCGGACGAACGGACTTGCATCTTATCTGTGTGTGTCGGCGACAACATTTGAGCCGGTGTAGACGTATCGGTTGCCGGGGTCTACACGCGCGCACGGGCAAAGCCGGCGTTGTGGCGGTAACAATAGTTCGTTAATTAGCGCTTCCCCTACGTGCTAATCTGACGCGAATCGGGCGTTTGCGGGTCAGAGGGTCACTGACGAATCGTCGCTTCACACACCCCGTGCACTGTCCTCCCATCGACCGCTACGTGGTACTAGATCCCGTCTTTTCGAGTTGCCTAGAGCGCTCCTGTCGTCACCTCGCGTAAAGAGATATTGATGTCTGCGGGTTCGTTTTTGTCGTTGTCGCATTTTACATTTCGTTTCTCCGAACTCTTTAGCAATCTTTTTACGTATTTTAAAGATGATCATGAGTTGTATGACGAAATATTCTTCTGAAGGCAATAAAGCGAAGTGAATCAGACGAATGTCAGTTCAACTATTCACATAACTTGGATTTATTCAGCAATGGTAGTTATTGCTCGAATACGATTTCTATATATACATATAGCACCCACGATTTGTACACAGAAATATCACGAATTGTATGCACAAATACATAATTTGTATACGTAAATGCCACGATTTGTACACACAAATAAACACCGCTGCTATATAATTAATATCCTTCTCGTATAGTGAGTGAACTGGAGCAACGTGAAACTAACGAAATTGTCACAAAGGTTCGAATCTGCTGCACGAAGATTCTAACCCGAGTTATCTCGTGTTATACGTTCTCACCACTGTGCCACGGCGCCCACGGGCATATGTCCCCGCACTCGGCTGGCGGTGTAAGCGCGCTGGGCTCCAACTCAACAATGTACTGCCCATGGTAGATGGCGGCAGACGTATACATTATTCACACGCCATTGTCCACTTAAATAGTACTTAGTGCTGCTTTTTTCTCAGAGTTGTTCTGTACCGATAAAGTGAGGTGATCAGATGGTTCCGAATACCAGAACTTTCAAGTCACGACACGAAACGATAGACACTTGCTCGGGTCTGGCGTGTCATTAGCCCGCACTGACGACCATTGGAAAATAGGAAGACACCGAGATGGTTAAGATTGAGATATTGTCCGGGTCGTCTCTGAAAAGAAAGTCTATGTTATATTTTCACGTATTTTACAAGAGGGATCTTTAATGTGGATGAGATGGCTAGACTGTTTTTTATCATAATAATATATACAGAGGATCCAGAGAAAAGGTAACAATATCTACGAAGGATCCAGAGAAAAGGTAATAATATATACGGAGGATCCAGAGAAAAGGTTGTGACCGTCAATGACAACAAATATTCGTTTCAGGTCGTACGGGCCTCGTATGTCTATTAATATTTAGGTAAAAGTAGATAGTCTAGAACGTACGTACTACGTACATGTCTTTATACACGAAGGGCGGTGTGTTGTAGCTGATAAAGACTAGCTATTGTGTGGAATGTTAGTATATTATAATTACTTATTTATAGTATTTATTAATGTTATTTATTAATAGTGGTAAAACAATGTTTTACCAAACGTGCTTAATGTTATTTTAAAGTTAAAGGTTATATGTCAGAATAAATAATTTATATGTGTTTATATGTGTGCAGGCGAGTGTGTGTGTGTGTGTGTGTGTGTGTGTGTGTGTGTGTGTGTGTGTGTGTGTGTGTGTGTGTGTGTGTGTGTGTCTGTGTGTGTCTGTGTGTCTGTGTGTCTGTGTGTCTGTGTGTCTGTGTGTCTGTGTGTCTGTGTGTCTGTGTGTCTGTGTGTCTGTGTGTCTGTGTGTCTGTGTGTCTGTGTGTCTGTGTGTCTGTGTGTCTGTGTGTCTGTGTGTCTGTGTGTCTGTGTGTCTGTGTGTCTGTGTGTCTGTGTGTCTGTGTGTCTGTGTGTCTGTGTGTCTGTGTGTCTGTGTGTCTGTGTGTCTGTGTGTCTGTGTGTCTGTGTGTCTGTGTGTCTGTGTGTCTGTGTGTCTGTGTGTCTGTGTGTCTGTGTGTCTGTGTGTCTGTGTGTCTGTGTGTCTGTGTGTCTGTGTGTCTGTGTGTCTGTGTGTCTGTGTGTCTGTGTGTCTGTGTGTCTGTGTGTCTGTGTGTCTGTGTGTCTGTGTGTCTGTGTGTCTGTGTGTCTGTGTGTCTGTGTGTCTGTGTGTCTGTGTGTCTGTGTGTCTGTGTGTCTGTGTGTCTGTGTGTCTGTGTGTCTGTGTGCGTGCGTGCGTGCGTGCGTGCGTGGTCGTGACCGTGCGGGCGTGTACGAAATTCCAGGGGGCAAGTGTCCCCTCTTTCCCGCCCCTTTGAATGCACTCCGATTAAACAACGCCGGACAGATGAAAACTTTGGCTATAGTCTACACAGGTGCCGGATCATGTGGATACTGTTAAACCGGAGTTGGAATACGACACAGCTACAGTGAGACGTAACGTCTGAAGCCGGTACGGGGCGGGCTGTAGATGGGGCGGGCTGTAGCCGGGGCGGGCTGTAGACGGTTGTCCGGATCAGCCAGAAATTATTCAGTTGCACCGCGGAAAGGGTAATACGTTGTGAAGCATGCACGTTCTGTCTCCTCCCCAAAGTACAACGTTCCACATAATCAGAAGCAGATTGCTTCAAAAAAATTGAAGCTATTTTTCTGCTGTTTATTTCGTGGGTTTTACTATGAATTGTTTTTTTTCTTTCGTGACAATTGTCGTTGACATTATATTAAAATAAACAAACGAAATATATTACATAATTACAGCTGCTTTATATATATACATATACACACATATATATATATATATATATATATATATATATATATATATATATATATATATATATATATATATATATATATATATATATATTACACACATGTATATATATATATATATATATACATGTGTGTAATATATATATATATATATATATATATATATATATATATATATATATATATATATATATATATATATATATATATAGAATTACCACACGTTCGTAAGATAACTAAATTTATAAATAAATAAATAAATTTGAATGTATGTGTGTGTGTATGGAGTGTGTGCATACATGGATCCATGTGTCAATTGGTATGTGTGTGTGCATGAGTACATATTGTCTTTTCCGCGTGTGCTTGCGTACACCGTACTTGTACACGTACACCGCATGTGTATACGTACTTGCACACGTACTTGCACATGTACTTGCACACGTACTTGTACACGTACTTGTACACGTACTTGTACACGTACTTGTACACGTACTTGTACACGTACTTGTACACGTACTTGTACACGTACTTGTACACGTACTTGTACACGTACTTGTACACGTACTTGTACACGTACTTGTACACGTACTTGTACACGTACTTGTACACGTACTTGTACACGTACTTGTACACGTACTTGTACACGTACTTGTACACGTACTTGTACACGTACTTGTACACGTACTTGTACACGTACTTGTACACGTACTTGTACACGTACTTGTACACGTACTTGTACACGTACTTGTACACGTACTTGTACACGTACTTGTACACGTACTTGTACACGTACTTGTACACGTACTTGTACACGTACTTGTACACGTACTTGTACACGTACTTGTACACGTACTTGTACACGTACTTGTACACGTACTTGTACACGTACTTGTACACGTACTTGTACACGTACTTGTACACGTACTTGTACACGTACTTGTACACGTACTTGTACACGTACTTGTACACGTACTTGTACACGTACTTGTACACGTACTTGTACACGTACTTGTACACGTACTTGTACACGTACTTGTACACGTACTTGTAAACGTACTTGTAAACGTACTTGTACACGTACTTGTACACGTACTTGTACACGTGAGTGGGGCGTAGCTAGCCGTACGCACGTACGCACGTGGTTCCACATCAATATGGCAACCACAAAATGCCCACTTCAAGCGGTGGCCAGGGATGCCCAGATATGTTCCTAGCCTTTGGCAACGAAAATGTCAACATTCACTTGTAACCATTTGTCAACATTTTGACAATATTGTATTAGGTTTCCATAGCCTGTGCACGGAACAATTATCTGCCGCTACCTGTAGGCTATCCTGACAATGCAACAGCCGGGCAAATATTAACTCACTATAAAAAAAAGTCATCAATGTTTTAAGCTGGCATGAACAACATGACCAAACTTCAGGTTTCCTTTCATAGTGAAGTCTGCTCTAGAATATCTGGAAGCTGATAGTGCTTTCACTTGTATTTATGCCTAGCTACGTCCCTACACGTACATCCACACACGTGCACTATATCGCTGTTCGCACGTCAACATCACCGACCCTCTCTCTCCCTACTAT
>OZ024865.1:10451014-10466014 GCA_964017155.1 Oasisia sp. SBJ-2009 | reverse complement strand
AAAACCGACAATGGAAACGAAAATCACCCTGGTGACAGTGATGCCAAGAAAATAACAACAACAAAATGGAATTTTACCCTAGTCTAGTAACCGGGCAACTATTATTTAGAATCCTTGATCGCCATTAGCCATCACGGACATTGACGATGACAATGATGACATTGTTCGAGCCCTGTCACCTCTTGGGGTGCAGCCGGCGACAGTAGTGGAGAATTCTTAACTGAATCCTATTTGAATACTGACAAATTTCTCTTAGAAAGGATATGACTCAGAAGGAACTCTTACACATGCATATTTATACCGTCTGTACTTTGTGACTCTATGAATCAGGCTGCCAGTTAGTGGTCCTCCGTTCCCCTCCATCCTAATAAAGTTACACTCCATATACACGATTGTTCCAGTCGCAAATTCAAAATAAACAAATAACGCTGGAATTAAATTAAGATACATTTTAGCAGCCCAGACGTTAAAGTAGATACCGCTTAAATAGGGTAATTATTACTACATGAACTTGCTAGAAAAACGACCGGATTAATAGTTAAGATATGTACGATAGTGTAACTTTTGGGAACAACTGTGTGATTCTTTTGTCTCGAGTTTACTCTGAATTCGGACTGACACGAAGTCTGCGCATCCAGGCTCCTCTCGACCCCGTCACATTCCGATTGGCTGCGCTGATTTAACTAAATATCTGTAGTCAAGTGGCGGTATCAAGGCCGCCGGCTATGGGGTGTCACGTGTCATCACGTGACACCACTCGCGTCTAGACTGGAGGTCTGTAGGCGACCAGGGACATAGTTGTTGCGTGTAACGCGGGGACAACAAAGTGACACTTCTTAAACGCTTTGTCAAGTCACCAGAGCAGGGATGAAAGGTCGTCAAGACATTTGACCCGCGGCTGGCTCTGGGCCGCCGATGTTTTCTCACCCGTTGAGAGAGTGGCCAGTGTTAAGCCGCGTCTGTGAGGCGGATTTTAAAGAGACGTTTTCGTTTCCATTAAAGCGACGGTACCAGTGAATTTTTTTTTCATTTAATATTACGTTTTAATGACTACAAGATGCCCGTTGAAGCTAATTTGTGTTTAATTACTTTATTTAAGATTGGAGCGATGTTTCAAGTTTGAAAATTTCTTCCCGCAACACGTTCAAATTGTAAACAAAACGTCCAATTTCAAAAACAAACTGGAGTGGCACAAATACCGAGGCGAGCAGAGTTAACTGCACTATCCTTTGATGTTTAAATTTCCCACGTCCTAGACAGTAGATTTCACGTTACAAGTTACTGCTATGTACATTATGGGCAGAGGAGCTGGGTCCCTTCATTTAACCAGCACCAACAATTAATGGTGATAATAGTTAACAGTGTCCTCAAACTGGCCGTCTGGAATATGGGAATCGCGATTGTCTCGAACATGAGAGAAACAGATGGCCGCCGTCAGACGCCTACTGGCAATACATTTGTTTATTCGAAATTAGTGTGTCTAGGATATAGAATGAAATGTTATGACATGTCAAACAAGGGACACATTATAATGATTGCATTCAAAACAAGAAACTTACTTTAGCTGGGTAAGTATATATACGAAATTAGCGAGAGAGAGAGAAAGAGAGAGAGAGAGAGAGAGAGAGGAGAGAGAGAGTGAGAGAGAGAGAGAGAGAGAGAGAGAATGAGGGAGTGAGTGAGAGAGAGGGGGGGGGGAGAGAGAGAGAAAGAAAGGTGAGGAGAGAGAAAGAAAGAGAGAGGGGGAGAGAGAAAAAAGGGGGGGGGGAGGAGGAGAGAGAAACACCCATTGAACAAAGGACGGAACTGAAATGTTTAATCAATTAAAGATATAAATTGAAACTAGTGTACATTCATGTAAACTAATCTAATCGCACCCCCCGATACGGCCACACAAACAACATACAATTTTAAAACGCATGCACTAAATTAACTTCACCTGATATTTAATAAGCCATCAGTTGATCATTGCCGGTGGCCAGTGGCATACGGCCAACGGTCGATCGACTCGTGATCTCGCGTACGTCATCCGTATGATAGTGCGTGCGTACGTGCGAGTGCGTGCGTATTCGGCAGATAACCAAACAGGTGTTGCGATTTGCGTCTAATGTGGTTCTCCTTTACGTGAGTGTATGTGAATATAGCTACGGGTGTTTGGCGCAAAACCAAGTTTGTGCGCTTTCGGAGTGTTGCTATAGACGGCAACAATATACCTATAGACACTGTCCTGTATAACTTGGCAAGCTTCGCCATCAATGTGGGTGGGTTACTGGCACTGCCGGCGGTATTTTCAACGGATATCGGTTATTTACCTGATACAGCCACTCACCGTGTGAAAGCAATCACGCGCAAATCGCGGGATTCAGCCACCGGGCAGGTGTGCCGGTTGACGTGGGCTTAGGGTGATTTTTCAGTCAGTCTTTTGGGGTGTTTTTCCACCTTATTGCTTTGAACGCCCACGACATAAAATAGGGCCTACATCTACATGCGTGCCCACAAACGGTCCCGCCCGATAAACATGCACTGGAAGTTGGAAATCTAATCGACTTCAAACCAAATAAATACGTTCACAAGATGGATGATACCGGTAGTTTTACTCGTATAGAAAAAAGAACAATTCAGACGAATTTAAATGTCTCAAATCATTGAATTGTATGCGTCACATGGTGAAAATATAAATGCACAACGTTTTGAGAGAAACAAATATACACGTGTTTGGTGATGGAGAAGAACACAGTGTAATAGGTATATATTCCTGTATCAGACACGTCTCGTACACCCGTTGACCAAGTAGCATTTGCCCAGGACTAAATGATGTTTTCTTGGGCGATGATGTCACATTTAAAAGAAGGCGGTATTTTGTCGAAATAAAAGTATTTCTAATCAATAAATTCAATCATAATTTAAAGGACTTTGTTTTCACGCTTCATTGGTATACATACTGTATGTTTACGTTGATTACATCGACTTCATAACACTATATTTAACTACTGGTATAGGGAAGACAAATAATGATATACTGATAGGACACTGTCATTTGTTGTTTGTACTGATATGGAAACAATCATTCACATAACATTATTATATTTACGTGGTTCTTGGAATATGTGAAACGTTTAAAGACAAAACCATTTGCTATTATATTACTGATTGGTTGCTTTGAAAGGATACAATTTCGCAAAAAAATCGACAGTTTCAGCAGTGGTATTTCAATAAAACAACGTACTTTTGTTTAATAGCACAATCGAACGTTTTATGATTATAATTTTATTATTTTCGATCTAGTTTATTTTGTGATGTGCGTGCTTGTGTGACAGTGTGTGTGTATCTGTTTGGGTGTTTACACACTGTAGGCGTGTTTAATAGTTTATTTACACTAATAATACTAAAACCAACATATTACACACCTGACACTCTTCAACTCAACACATCAGTACATAATAATAATAATACATAACATATTCTGTGAGAACAACTCTGCGTAGGACCTACACACCAGGTTGATATCATGACCGGATTTCCGAAACGTGATGACAGTTCACGTCCGGTGTACACGAAGTCTCTTCTCGCCGCTACAAGCGTGCTACAGATGGTCGTTCCACGCGGCTGCACACAACAGTCGTACGAACACCTCTCTCCTTGTTGCAGATGGCCGTTCCACGCCGCTGCACACACCACTCGCAGCGCTCTACACGACCGCCACAAGGCGGGTGGGATTCGAAGTCCCGCCCACTATTAGCGTACGCATGATACGCCCGCATTCCGCACTCATGCGAGGCGGTGAAGCGTGACGTACATGGCCACCGCCGGAAACGGCCCCTAGGGACCTGAGCGAGACAGCTAGCGCCGCGGAGCTGGTAAGAGGCTCCGTAGACGGCGCCAATTGATTGTTAATCAAGTTATCATTAACACGCATTGTAGACGGCGCCTATTGATCGGTTATCAAATGATCACGTGACGCGTAACACCGGAAAGTATATCACATCGGTTATCGCGGCGAAATCTCTCCGGGCGGCGATCCAAAATTTATTGGCGCGTGCACATGATATTATATTATGCATACGTGTTTTTGTTTAATGTTGCAGTGTTTATCAGCACGCGCACATCAAAGAAATAAACCGGTACAATCGTGTTAAATTAAAAATGTTTTTTACATGTACGGTAGTTTTGTGCAGCCGATTTTATGTTGTAAAACTGACATTATTAACAACGACAATTTACTTGTACTACTATGTTAATCGCCGCTGGGTTACCGTGCTCGTATAAATTATCATTTCGAATGAATTGTATCTTTTAAAATATGATAAGGAAGGACGATAAAAAACAAAGAAGTGAGGGTAGAAATAAAAACGTGGGCGAACAAGAACATAAATAATACGGATATGTATCTAAGATCCAAGCGCTGATTTAAATGTACGGTTTTTGGGGGAACGTTTTGACGTTATTGTTAATTGTTTATGCTAAAATTAATTGAACAGTATTTTGCTACTTCAAAGTAGGTAGTAGCGTCAACCACACGTAACTGCCACTGTAATGATGTAAATGGACCGCCGTGGAAATGGACCGGGGTCAATTTTTCACTCACTGGGGCGCATATGGACCCCGTGTAAAAAAACTGTTAATGTGTTTTTAGTTATTTAAACAGTATAGACATCGTTTACCGACCATTAAAATGTAATATTTTGAAAAGCAATTTTTTTATTCAAACAGTTAATAACCTTACAAAATGCATGATTATTAGTTATTTACAGCGGTCAGTTTTTGACAGCGTTTATGCATTGTTTTGTTTGTTACTATAAACCATCTACACCACCAAACTTATTCACAAAACATTGACAAGTCATTCTCGTTTTTGGGAGGGGCCATTTTCGACCACTTCCACAACGTTTACATACAATGTCACGTGACCCGGCCACCTCGCGTGGGGGTCACAGACGATTATACAAGATCATCTGCGGACACCGCCATTGTCCAGTTGTCACCGGACCGACGCTGTTTTCTGCATGGTTGCGCCGGGTGTGTTGTGCCCGGCTCGGCCCGTTGTGTCTCCGCTCGCCGCCGTTTGTTTATCGTCGCTGTCGTCCGGTCGCCGTCTGGAATGTAAAATCGCCGATATCATCGACGACATTCGCCACCGACAATGACCGCGAAGCGCCGTATCGCGTCGAATGAGCGGCGATAACATCGACGTTGTCACGACGTTGTCACGACGTTTGATCGATCACTGCGGGCTGAATGGCTAATCCGGACCGGCCGTCAGAGCTCGCGACTGGAGGGTTCGGTCCGGTCCCTAGCCCCCGGACGCTGTCAGAGGCGGATGCTATCGGCCGTTTTATGATGCCGCCAGGTGGCGCCGACCACCCAAGTCCCGGAGCGAGGCGGGACTGGTTCTGTAGACGGACCGATTGGTGGTGTGATATCGCCGTGCAGAAAGCACGCGTCAGGAGCAACTCGTATCGATCTGTGCAGATTTGGTGAATGGTGTATTTGGGTATTTATCTGTGAATGGAAATTAATTAACACGATTGGTGTTGTCTGCTGTTGCTGAATGCGGTTGTGTTATCTAATACAGCCCCCCATGACGGCCATTAGTGTACGGAATTGTCTGCAATAATTGCAGCAGACTATATATTTACATATGTACATGCTGGAGTTTATGTGTACTCAGGTATACTTACCTCATACGTATTCACAAAAAAAAAAAACATTCCTACGTAAACATGCACACAAGCACTGGCGTATGTAGTATGTACTCACGCGCGAAATAACACACACCTATACTCAAACACACATTTGGACATATACACAAACATACACACTTATATACACACATATATATATATATATATACATACATATATATACATACATATATACACACACTCCACATGCGTACACACAACCGCACATGCGTACACATGGATACGTACGCACATGCACGCACACACGCACGCACATACACACACACACACTCGCACGCACGCACGCACGCACGCACGCACGCACGCACACACACACACACACACACACACACACACACACACACACACACCGGATGCAGTGTACCCAGGAGGTCCCGTAGGTAGTTCGACCCCCACAGTTCGTATAATCTGAAACACAGATATATACATAAACACGTAAAACACGACTTCGTGGCCCGGGTTACTGCATTTGAACGCATTTGAACATGCATTTGAATTTGAAGCTTCCTAGGTAAGCCAAAATGGTGCCTGAGTGAACAGGTCTGTCAAGGAAGTAAAGTGTAAAGTGCTTTGAGCAGTCCTGAGTACTGAGTTCTTATAATAGCGCAGTATTAAGTCATAAGGACTGAATACTGCGCTATTACTCCGCTATTATATACTTTCCTTTTTTACTTTACACTATTATTTTGTACGAAGTCCGCAAGCGTAAAAGCCACATCCGTCTGGGTTGTCGTGTAACATATGGTACAATGTACAACAACAACATATATGCCCGACGAGACAAGAGTTACTCCCTCTGCCGCCCCCCCCCCCCACACACACAGACACACATCCCGACGGCGGGATGCGTGGTAAGACAAAAAGTCGAGTGGACCCATATTTTACGAAATTATAGATGTCTCAGAGTCATTGTTGAGATTCTCTTTCCCCTGTGTCGACCAGGCCTTATACGTACAGAACGAAGAGCAAATCTATGTGTCTGGTAGTAGCTTTGATAGATGCATACTTCCATAGTTATATGTTATAACATGCATTGACAGGCTAATTAAGATATATCTTAATTTACACTTTTTTAATATTGCCACCAACCACAATACGGCACCATAGCTGGTGGATATTGTTATATTCTTTATTTTATGAAACTTCATTTTTATGATTTAATTACCAAGTGTTGATTATAATTATATTTAAAACATTATAATAATTGATTAATTAGTTACTACAATAACATGAGATAAACTATATCACTGGTCACGTGTTTTTCACCAAGCCTTGGTACAGCAGCTGTGAGCTAGGCTGGCTCGTGTTTCAAACAACAAGGGGAGACATTTCATGTTGGTGAGTGTCAACTTGTCCAATAATACTTTTAAGATGTTATTTCGTCTTTCTAATTGTACCACATTGCAAAGTGGAAGATTGTGCAATAGGTGACCTAATCTTGCTTGGATGTCTTAAGTAATTATTTAGTTATAAGCGTTTTCACCATATATGGATAATTGCTTTGAGCCAGCAGGATGCTGTGATTTAATCCCCCCCCCCCCACTGTCTGCATATAAACAGTAGTGGCTCTAATGAGTTTTGGGGTGTTTGTATGGATCCACCGTTTGCATTCTGCTGGTTATATGACTTACATAGTACATAGATTGGTGGACCCATAGATTTAATCACGTTTAGCCAGATAGTGTGTTTGCATTATGATGTTTAATCTACAGTATTACATTAACCGATTAGCACTCAAGTCGGGCATTGACGGTCACCTCGAATCTCCTCAGGTCGGCCATAGCCGGCCAGCGAATACATCACAGCGTTTGAATTCGTTTTACGTGGTTGCATCTAGGGACTAAGAGATGCAATAAATGCGACACCTATCTAGATATATAACATTAAATTGTGACTATTTTGGATAGTTCCGTTCTCAGAAATATTTGCCGCGTATTCGAAATTTAACAGCAATAGTTTTTGTTTTTGGACATAAAAAAATGTCCTCCAGCCAGGAATTGGCCACGTGTACAGCTAAATTAGGTAATATATTATACAAAATATTATACCAGTGTGTAGATAATTTAATATTCTTTTAAATAAACCGAACTTGTAGCAGTAGAAATCCAAGCATACAAAAGTTACACCGCTACAAAGTAGTTATTTTACAAAAAGTTTCAAACTGTCATAGTGTCAACCAAGTAGTGATCAACATATTTTAAAGTTATAACAACAATTGTGACACCACTGTGTAGGTACTGTTGTTATCTACAACATGCATACAACATGCTGCAGTGAGAATTGAATAATAAAGGCGCTAGAGCAAATACAATGACGCAAGCAATATTTTTAAACATCTACGTCAAACATTTGAGGAGCCACAGGCTTCACGTTAAAATCGGCTGCGTGCTAATGGGTTAACATGCAATATTATGCATTTAACAACAGAACGTGTTTTGTGAAGCAGAAACTGCCCAGTGGTCACTAATGAAGTGGTCACTAATGACTGCATGATTGATCACCTTACGGAGTTGGCTGGGTGGGGTGCAGGGGAAACTCCCTAGAGATTAGCTGACACTTGACAACAAGTTGGGAGTCACCCTGGGAAGCTAGCTAGATTGTAATCACTGGCCGGGCATTTAACAGGTCATCTTGTGTGTATCCCGTGTAGTAAATCGTAACTGGATATATTATAACATGGAATGGTATAGGTATTATGGAATGGCAATATTTGTTTGACTAATTATCTATGTTGTGCTATAAATGACACGTTGCATCATGTTATTGCAGGAAGGTGCCAGACCTCATATATTATGAATGATGCGAGAGTCATTAATGGGTCTCCGTGTTGGTGTGAATATAGTCATTACAATTATGGTAGATTAGTTAATTACTGCTTATGTTAGATGCACCTACAGACAGGTGTTTGTTGATTTAACTACCTATGTATTCATTGTATAACTTGTGCTAACATTTATATCTTTAGATTACAATATACTGGATTCATTATATATTGTGTATACATTCTGTGTGACGTGTGTAGACCTATACATCATATGTGTTTATGTATATCTGTGTTGTTACTACTAGACTGGCACAGTGTTTGTTTTGTTTAGGTGTTATTCTTATGTATATGCTCAAAAATAAGATCACAAATAAAGCACTGAGAAAATATTGGAGCCGATTTGTTGTTTGTACAATTTGCTACGGTCACATATGCAAAAATCGGTTCCATTCATATTTATATAACGATTTAATCAACTTATATGAGTATTCACTTTTTTTGACAGCCACACATTTAAAAAAGTGAATACAAAGCTTCTAAAATCGTTTTTAATAATTTGTTGCCGGAGGTTTCCCCCACAAAATCGCAAATGTTGCATTTCAATACACAAACTACTTCTATAACGCTTAGCGCCAACTATCCAAACAGTTCCGTTTTGCACAGCGGGTCCATTTTCCACCGTCGTAAACAGGCACGGATTCGTTTAAAAACAACCGTTTAAACGGCGGGGTTGTATTAATGTCACGACACCACTCGTGTGAGATTGTAAATGGACCCTGTGGTAAATGGACAGGGTGTCCATTCACCACATAATTGCATGTGGATAGCTCTGTAAGCATTAGAACTGTGAACGTTTACGTGATAACCATCACTTACACGCAATGTTCAATGATGTCTAGACATTTCATATTTAAAACTCTGACAGCAGTTATCAAAACAGCGGTAATAACCGTAACAATTAACTAAATAGGACCATTGTTGATTTCAATACCATTAAGGTTTGGACAAGCTTTTTTTGAAAACGCACCCTCGGTCCATACTCAACTGGGGTAAATTCACCTCACCACACCCACACCGCCGCGCCACCTGGTGACCACCGAGTGAGTCTGCCCGCCCCCAGTTCGTCTAATGACCGCGACTCGGAGGCGGACCGTAGCTAATGAAGGGAGCGTCCCGCTGGGCCCGCGGCCTCTCGTCTCCCTCGGCGTCAACGGCTGCCCGCCCTGTCGCACGTGCGACTTATGAGCCCATCATGTGTCACGCCGGGTGGGTCGACGGGGGGTGGCGACACGCCAGGGTCTATAACTCACGCGGGGGTGTCAGGCTCACTTACCCGCGGCACTTCGGCGAAGTCGCGTTCAGGGTCTCGTAGATAAACGTCACGTGTGCGTAGCCATGGAGTCACGGGCGAGACGAGCGCTGAATGGATAAGTAATAAAGCGCTGAAAAAGGATGTCGGTTTGTTGCTTTCAATTAACTTCGTTAACGCGTGTGTAATATCTTTACGTGGTGTATAGTTTGGGTCTTCACGTCGGAGTAGAGGAACGCCAAGAATGAGTGGAACAATCAGTTTGCACAATTTTTTAGCACGCACGCACACACACACACGCATGCACGCACGCACATAAGCACACACACATACACACACATACACATCCTCCCCCTTATCATCATCATAATTATAATTATAATTATTATAATCATCAGAATCAGTATGTTTATCATCATTGTCTTCTTCTTCGTCATCTTCGTCATCTTCGTCATCTTCGTCATCTTCGTCATCTTCGCCATCTTCGCCATCTTCGCCATCTTCGTCATCTTCGTCACCTTCATCATTTTCATCATCTTCATCATCTTCATCATCTTCACCATCTTCATCATCTTCATCATCTTCATCATCTTCATCATCTTCATCATCTTCATCATCTTCATCATCTTCATCATCTTCATCCATCATCCTTTATATAATAATAAACAGAAACCCAATAACAAACAGAAACCGAAAACATTTCACAGTATTGTCATGCCATTCCTGTTTTTTCTTTTGAGCAAAATAGGCATATGGCTATTAAGTATATTTTTAAAATTAGTATTACTTTCCGAGGTCTTGGTAAAAAATGAACTTCTGGAAACCTTCAGTCGTCTCAACACGGAGCGGTGGTCGCACGGTAGAGCGCCGGACTGTCAATCGAGGGGACGGTGGTTCAATCCTACCTACTGCCGTTTCGAAACTTAGGCAATTTCATTCACTCCACATTTGCTTGTGTCTTTCGGAAGAGACACTACCGGTGGTTCCTTCTATCTGGTGTCTATGCCAGGGGAAGTAAAATATCCCACACAGGGTGTAAATGTGTAACCTGTAGTGGACTGACTAATTCTCGTTGGACTTTAAAACGCCCTGCAAAGGGCCCCGTCCAGTATAGAGGAGAAAGAAAGAGAGAAAGAAATACGTGCATCTCCAAAAGCCCCTACCCGTCCCCGGCTCGAGCTAGGGCTGCCACTCACTGACGCCGTCGACAGCTGGCGCCGATCAAGTGCGGGTTTATGGGCCGAGGTGTGTCGGTGTACGGCCCGCTAAGTGTCCCTCACTGCCCGGGGCGCTATGGTCAATTAACACGCCACCCACAATCAACGACCGGTCATTACCCACTTCCGAGCACCTTCTCGTTCATCCTCGCTGCTCTGCGCTACTGTACCCCTGGCTGATCGTCTACGCAAACCTGTTTCATTAACTGGTGTCTGTTCAACCAAAAGAACTCCCAGTGACTCTTAACAAACTTACGTCCATGCTGATATGGATACGTGTAAAATATTGTAAAGCCTTAATTTAATCTTTAGATCTATTTATTTTAATGTTTTAAAATATTTATAATTGTTTAATAAGTTTAGTCAAATAATCACAGAAAATATGTTTTAATGTGTTAAATTATTTAAATAAGTTTTAGAAATACATATCGTATATTATCTACATGTTAATTTATATTTATGCTAATGTCTTAAATTATATATTATTTCAAAGTATTTAACAAATATACTTTGCATGTTTTATGCACCCATTTCAATATCTATGATTGCCACAGAGTGAAATGAAACTAAACTATTATTATTACTACTATTATAAACCGTGCACGGAGTCGAACTATAAAATTGTAGCAATTGACTTAACCAGTCGCTACTGCGTCAGCCGGGGAACAGCGCAAATACTCGGCTTAATTTGAAGACGGATACACGATTGGTGGGAACCACAATACAATTACCCATTCGCATCGGCGTACCGTGTCTGCCAGGCGTAGACAAGAGGATGTTCTAGCTACCTCGTCTAGTGACCTCCGATAAGGGCACCGGACCAAAGCCCACGTCTATAATATTAAACCCATCACATGACAGGTCGTATTGCTTCGTCGAAATCGGTGTCTTTTCAGTTGAAATTCATTCCGGTTGCAAAAACAGTAAATAAACGGTAATCATCTTAAAATGTTAACAGTTCAATGGGATCGTTTTGTTTACAAGATAAGTATGGACCAGGAAAAGGGTCGTGGACACCATCTGGAAAACAAAAAAGAGGTACGCTAAAATTCAAAACAATACATCGAAAAACAACATTCCCAATCTAAAAATTAACGATTGGTGTGGCACCACACACAACAAACAGATAAACAAGTAACCAGAATATTCCTGTCCTTATTTAAATTTACCATTGTACAACAACGTCAGAACTGAGACGATCAATTATCTTCAAAATACACACCTGCATTGCTCTCGCTGATTTAAATAGATCAACGAGTTACGTTACGTTGCGTCACGTGTCTGTGTTACGTCAGACGTTGCGACGTTCCACAGCCTCGAATCAGCGACCGTAAACAGGATAGCTAAGTAACGTTCCGTGTAGGAGCGACGCTGGTCCCCAAACGAAGCACTAGTCCCGTCCCCTGACACTGAGCAGGGACTGTTAATGGCCCGGGGTGTTGGGTGGCAGGAAAAGGGTGCTATGCTCGGCGAGGTAGGGTAAAATAAGATGCGCGAAAGACGCGGAAAACTAAAAATAAGACAGGTAACTTGACGACTAGATGGCGCCATGTTGTTTTGGCATGGCGTATTTAACAAGTGGGGGAATATAATATACCGTGGGATCTAGGAGAATGCTGTGTGTAAGAGCATATATATTATATATATATATATATATATAATATATATATATATATATATATATATATATATATATATATATATATATATATATGTGTGTGTGTGTGTGTGTTGTCTAAAATACATTCCATAATCGATCTTCCAATGTATTTAAAGCTATCAGTTGTATTTTATCAGCTCTATTTTATTTGTAATAATTTATTACAAATGAACGAACTTCTTTAATGTTTGATTCACTGAACACATAGCTATTTTTGTTTCAATAGTAACTCCATATTATATACACTTTAAATATATATATATATATATATATATTGTGTTTGTGTGTATGTGTGCGTGCGTGCGCGCGCGCGCGTGCGCGTGTGTTAACTCGGACAACGTGGTGCGGTGCGGCTATATATGCGTCCAAATATTTATGTATTGTGTTTCCTTTTATTGTATATAGGCACTACGTGACTCAAATGCCAGAACACAGTCCCTTTTTTTCCATTCAAATGTACGTTGGATATTAAAAATGGCGAATATATTTTTATTTATTATTATATATGCATGCATATGAGAATGGCTGTATGGAGAGGTGTGTGCGTGTAGATGTGTGCGCGTGTGTGCGCGGGTGTGTGCATGCTTGTGTGTGTGTGTGTGTGTGTGTGTGTGTGTGTGTGTGTGTGCGCGCGTGTGTGTATGTGCGTTTGTGCGCGTGTGCGCTTGTGGGTGTATGGGTGTGTGTGTGTGTTTACGCATTCACACGCACGCACGCACGCACCTACATCACACGCACATCCGCCGACATGCCTAACTACACACACTCATGCCTACTACGCCGAGTCAAGTCTCCAAGCGACGCATTCGACGTAAGCGACGCGGCGAGACACCGAGAACGAGGGACGGAGAATTGATGAGGGCGGGGGACTTACGCGCAGGGAGCCGGTGGCAGGCGGCTGCTGTTAGCAGGTGGGTCGACGGCCAGGCACTTAATAGTGACGAGCGGGCGCGCGTCTAACCATCGAATGACGAATGGCGCGAGGCCGGACGCGTGCATCGCGCCTCTCGCGGCGTCAATCACGCGCCGACCCATCGCGCGGGGAATGCGGCGCGCGCATACACCTGGTTCGCGCGCGCACGCTCGCACACACGCCCACCGCCGTGCGGAATGTCGGCGCGGCGACTATTTCCATCCGTGGTCGTTCATCCCCGCGTCTGGGCCGGGAGTATGGTTACAAGGGAAGGGAGGGCTTCAACAGGTGGACTGTTCTGTCGCGCACAGATCAAACTCAATCAGGTGGATTGGGCGCCTGCCTCACCAGTCTGGGGCTCGCTATTTCGGGCTCCGCTAGGTGGCGCCGTCTCCTGGACAAACGAGCGATCACCGATGCCATCATAACTGCCTAGTTTAGTACCTTACTTTATTTTCCCTTTCTTCCACTATACTGTATGAGCGCAATAGTAGGGCTGAAGCTTCATACATTCGTACCTTGTGGACGGGGCCGTGTATTGAGGTATCAAGGCGGCTAATCCTATTTAACGAATTAACCTGTTTAATTAATCGGTATAACAGTATGGACTACATAAGTTGATAAAAAATATTTACAACTGTTAACATATGATATTTGTTAAAGCAAATTTTTTTTGTATATTATGAAAAATCTTTAAGTGGGGTATAGATATCAAACGCGGAGGGGTCTTACCGTGCATTAAACGT
Organism: Oasisia sp. SBJ-2009; assembly: GCA_964017155.1. Classification (NCBI taxonomy): domain Eukaryota; kingdom Metazoa; phylum Annelida; class Polychaeta; order Sabellida; family Siboglinidae; genus Oasisia; species Oasisia sp. SBJ-2009. The sequence continues at coordinate 10,451,703 of OZ024865.1, read as the reverse complement.
AGCCCAACTCCCATTGCATAAATGCATGGAAATCCCGCAGGAAAACTCTGACATTCGGGACAAGGCGAAAAACTGCCATGTCACGCCGACATGGAGATAGGCTGGTTTGATTATGCCGCCGGTTCATTCGGTTCCGTTATGTGTGCATAACACAACGTCGAACAATGTAGGATAACCTTCTATTGTGTGTAGTCCCTAGTCTACTGAGATAACATACGGGCGACATTTACATGTATACCTCATGAATAGTTCGTTAAAATACATGCAATACATTTAGCAGATATAAACGGTTTAATTATAATTTAATGAAATATTTATTATATATTATCATGAATGACTTGGTTTAAATACATGTTTCGTAAAACCTGTGATTTCTTCACTGTGTATGTATAATCTATGCATATATATGTATCTACATATCTCTGTATCTATCTATCTATCTATCTATGTAGGTGTATATATATATATATATATATATATATATATATATATATATATATATATATATATATATATATATATATGTATATATATATATATATATAAATATATATATATATATATATATATATATATAATATATTATTATTAAAGGATAAATCTTATATCGCCGCGGAAAGCCGCGGAAACACAATTCAGTATACTGAATTAAGCAGAATGCTCCACGTCCCGTATATGCTGCACTCATT
>OZ024865.1:10433514-10441014 GCA_964017155.1 Oasisia sp. SBJ-2009 | reverse complement strand
TGCTCAAAGCGCGTTACATATGATTGATACTCATTGATCAATCATATATATATATATATATATATATATATATATATATATATATATATATATATATATATATATATATATATATATATATATATATATATATATATATATATATATATATATATATACATAAACAAACATATTATGCTTAATTGTCCAAACTCTGATCTTTACCCTAATTATTTTATAAAATACATACTTTTATGGTAAAATAAAATGTATATTCTATTATTGTATCTATTACATAACTCTGCATTTGCAAACAAATACCTGAATCAGTCATTGACAATTAACACACTTTTAGACAAACTACTTGTCAGTAACGCACTGCTAAAAATTAAACATTTGTGTTTTGTGTCCTCACCGTAGCCTGCTAGTGTTACTTCGACGAGGTACTTCAAATAACTATCACTTATAAGTAGGCCCTACATTCAAATAGATATACGGTATTTCTAAGTATAGCACTTGGCATTATATCTATACACCTTATTATTGGTATTTTGTACTAGTACAGGTATTCATACGTGCTAAAAATATCACGAAATCGCGATTTTACTTTGTATCTTATCGGCTTTCCGCCCATCGCAATAAATAGCAGGTCTAATTCACGACTGAATATGTTCTGACCGCCATCGGTGCGTGGGATCGTGTGAATGTTTGCGTCAGATCGAACTGAGTCATACTTTTGCTACAAAAATGGCAAAGGGTGAAGTTGGGATAATAATTGATCACAAACCGTATTTTTTATTATGTTGAATTAATTTAAAGTTAATGAAAGAAATTAGCATTATCAGTAATGTTTTTTAAAATTAACTAACTTCAAGGTTTTTTAAATATTACGCAGTTAGGCCTTTCGGACAAGTTTTAACTATAATAAAAAAATTATATTCAATGCATAAGACTGAGGACACGAAAGGCAAAGAGCAATCATGAACCTCCCTTTCACGACACTCAATCACCTAATTGATTGTAAAACAAACAAACAAGCAAACAAGCAAACAAGCAAACAAGCAAACAAGCAAACAAACAAACAAACAAACAAACAAACAAACAAACATACATACATACATACATACATACATACATACATACATACATACAAGCTCCTGCGTTAGCCCAACCTTGGGCTGTTTGGACTAAACCACAGAGACCTGAAGAAAAAACACCGGCGGAAGTGGCGCCATCAAGCGGATGTATGAACAATTATTGTGAAGAAAATATACTATTACCATAATGTCGAAGCGCTAAATTATTTTACGCTGTGCTGGTTGGTGTTTTTATACTACATGTTAATTCAATTAAGCGTGAACAATATTAATGACACGGGTTATTAGTCAAATTCGGTATATGTCATTTTCTGCAGATTCGATCCAGTCTACTTCCGGTAGGAAGATGGCGGGAACCGTCGAAACTGCAAACTAATGTAAACATCATCGTTAACGTACGTCATTCAATGTTTTAGCGAAAGCTCTGCTTAATATGAATAAACATCCAATGCCATGATAGTCTTATGGTTTACATACTTCACAAACTGTGACCATTGAATTGTTTATATTTGGTACGCATGCAGTTTCTTCTGACTTCATAAGTAACTGCTGACATAACATAATCCTAAAAACGCTAACTAGGTCTTGTCTTTTTGCAAGTAATTTCCTTTCATGATAATACTGACAATCTGTCAGGCATACTCATGATGTCGTAATTCGTTGTAAGTATACCACTAGTCGTATGTCCCGGGTATTAAATAGGCCCACGTCAATTTTCTTAATCCAATGCAGACTTCGATACTGGCTATTACTATTAGTATTACTGGCTTAGCCGATTCTATAATACTATAACGTCTATATGCCTGGGACCAGACCATGCAAAAACCCAGTATTATAAAGACAATAAAGTGAGGTCAAACAGCAGTCAATAACAGCTTTAGTTTTTGAAAGCGAGATTGTTTCGTTACTCAAATATAGAACTGGCCGGTTGCATGGTGCAAGTCAATTGATGGTAATTATTGAGATTGACAGGAAGTTTGCTGAATGAGTTCGGATATGCATGGAAGTTTGTGAACAAGAAATGTGGTGAGCAATATGAATGGTCTTGCTTTCAGTTGTGATCATCACCATGGAAGCTCCACCGACTCAATCTTACACCATCAATGGGGTTAAAGTACAATTTCCATGTAAAGCTTATCCATCACAGCTATCAATGATGGCCAAGGTAATATACGTGGCTATGAATTTCATATGTAACAGTCTGTTTCACCAATCACCTGTTATTATTCAAATAATAGCTATGAATCACAGTTATCATGCTCCAGTAAAATATTGGTATATTCCGCCAAGTAACATAGTAATTTATAGAGTAATGTATTTTTTACAGAACAAGTATAGTTGACATAATTTATGGATTAAGAATTTGATATAGGTGTGTGTATGTTGTCAGATTATAAAGGTCGACACATTATGTAAATTATTTGTGAAACTGTGTTACTATTTAATTGTTTGGTCTGGTAAAGTTAGGTACCTATATGTGGTGAATTGAAGATGATATCTTTACAAACTTGTGGATTCTGGTTCAGATTCTGAAGGGACTTGACCAGAGTGAGAACTGTCTGTTGGAGAGTCCGACAGGGAGTGGGAAGAGTCTAGCCCTACTGTGCTCCGTCCTGGCCTGGCAAACCACAGAGCAGGGTGAGACACCGGCAAAGTTGACATTGTCAGGCTCAAATACTGTCACCATCGTCGACACTTAAATAATACATTCACGCAATACTCACCTTCATGGAAACTCACCGTAACAGATACTGTTGCCATCAAGAACACTGCCATCTTCACGGACACTAACCTAGACACACATATGTACTGTCACATTGACACAGTCACATTCATATAGATACCGTCACACAGGTATTGGTTCCGAGAGAAGGGAGCCCAGCGTCTTCGACATGCAGCGGCAGACCACTCAGCCCTTTACCATTCATTTTTTCATGCAACCCTTAGACAGTGGAATAGGCTCCCCAGTCCCCACAAGCCTATCAGCCACCACATGCCCAGAGGCTTTCAGAGCTGGCCTTGGGGCTTTAACATCTGCTTTAATTTCTTCATAAGGTTATGTACATCATAATAGTAATTTTTTTAATCACCGGAGGTTCATAGAATAACTTTATTAACGTTTTAATATAAAATGTGTTCTTTATTAACTGTTTTAAGAGAGCACACACCGTCCCCCCCCCCCCAAGTGCACAAGCTTCGATTGGACTTTCAATGCCCGGAAAGGGCCCAGTCCAATATATGGAAGAAGAAGAAGTTGAGTTATTTGATTGAACAGGTCTGTCAGGGAAGTAAAGTGTAAAGCGCTTTGAGCAATCCTGAGGATTGGTTACTGCGCTATATAAGAACTTACCATTATCTATCGCCCGGATAGTTTCATCTGGACACACATAACTGACACAGTTACGTAGATACTCACATTTTCATAATCATATACACGGTCTTGTATGCACAGACAGTTTCACAGAATCTGTAAAATGTAAATGTAACCATGGAAAAAGAAACGTATTGAGTGAATGTATTTATGTTTTCAGAGAAGGTGAGGTTAGAGAGAGAAAGGGAGGAAGAAGAAGAAGAAAAAGGTACCGTAGTTAAAGTTTGTCAGTTTCTTTCTGTCTCATAGGACAGTCCAGTTTTTAATGGGTCTAATCATAATGTACTCATGTAAACATTGGATTAGTAATAGTATTTAAAGCTTTGTATTATTTAGGCCAGTTTTCCACACTCCCACTTGTGGCATATTATTTTATATACTGCCGGGCTCATTTTACAATATAATATAATATAAAGTAATACTGCATGGACACATATAGTCCAAAAGTGCAAAGGGGTATTAAACTTATAATATAATATGTAAATATATATATATATATATATATATATATATATATATATATATATATATATAAATACATAACATTATACAGTGTATAGTTCTATACACACACCACACACACATATATACACATAAAATACACAGACAATAGTACATGTTTCCACATGTTTGAGACATTTTAAACAATAAATGACATACACATTACTGTGAGAGTCAATAATATTTATTTTAATAAACACCAACACCCTGTCTGAAAGTCCACCAGGTGAAATTTCACCCCGTCCAAAACTAACTGAGTCTGTCTAAAAGATAGTCGGAAAGTGTTGTGAGACTTCTGCTCCTGCTGTGTATAGGTGGTGGTTGCTGTTGTCAATGTAACAACATTGAAACCTCCGATACGGGACTCCCCAGATCTCCATACTTCACTTCAGCCAATGAGACGCCTTCAAAACCTTTACTGCCGATTGCACCAAAGGCTGATGTAATTGCCACAGGTAATTAAACAAATTCTTTCCTTTTGGGATTACTACATTTTGTTATTAATACAATTGACTTGTAAAACAGTTTCTTTAATGTTGTCATATTTTGTAGTAACTAATCATTGCTACAGCGTCTGAAATTTTAATTCTGTTGTCTCAAGGTTTAGATGTAGAAGTCATACACATTGAGGACGATGATGATTTCAAGGTCAGTGACCGCAAGTTCCGGACACCTGGTGGCAGAATAATGCAGGTGAGATTAGTTGATGCAATGTATATTTTTATGACACTTAAAATGTTAAATATGCCCATTGCACCAATATATATTATATATATATATATATATTATATATACACACACACACACACATATATATACATATAAATATATATATAATAATTATATATACCGGTATATATATATATATATATATATATATATATATATATATATATATACATAGCTGCCAAAATTAGTTTCTTTGGTGCCATAGTATAATGTGTGATTAAGTTATTTGACAGTGTGGGTAATAAATTTGTTAGTTTGTCGAATTATAAAATGAGACAACAAATATTCGACATACACTGTATCAAGTCTAGTTGAACCTGGTCACTAACAAAATGTTCTTAATACACCTTTAATCAGTAATAAATCAATATTGTCTTGTGCATTTTATTACGCTGTATCTTATTGTTTTAAACGTAATTTTCTATTTCATGCTCTCTGTTCCCAGAATGCAGTGGGGCAACATCAGTTGCATAGAGCTAATGCTCAAAGCCCGACCTCTGACCCCACATCCTGGAAGATGGAGGTCGTGACCCCCCCAGCAGGTGGCACCACCAGCTGTTGCAATTGTTCGTGTAACAAGGAGAAAAAGTCTTCGCAGCGAAAGTAAGTTAAAACCAAACAAAATGTGAATATGGTGTTTGATTAAAATAAAAAAAATAAAAAATTCGTCTTAGGTCACATACAAACTAATTAGTTGCTTTTCTGTTAAAACTTATTTCGTTATATTTACATGTCAGGAGTTACCGCAACACAGTCGGAAAACTGATATTGAGTTTTGTGCCATTTGCACTAAAAATTATGGTATTGTCATATCTCAGTGTTCCCTCCCGTCTTCAATAATCTGGTGGTTTCTCGATCCATACATTTTGTATGAGAATCATGTTGAATACCATATATCATAAGTTTTATTTTGTTTACCCAACCAAAACCCATGGGAACCAAAGTGTGTGCATAAATGAGACACAAAATATATGACATAGCCAGCCATTTTCCGGTCGTCTCCGTAGTAGGTAGACCTGGGTTTCTGTGATGGGTCACATATTTTGCATTTGCATGCCACATACAATTGTACTAATGCCGTATTAAAATACCTGAATGACCAATAAACATACAATTGTACTAATGCCATACTAAAGGACCCGAATGGACAATAAACATACAATTGTACTACGGGGTACTGCCATATTGATGGACCTGAATGAACAATAAACCTGTAACTGTAAGGAACAGTGTAGATTGAATAACATAAAGTTTTAATTCTCGTATATAAGTTATTAAATGACTGGGGCTCATTATCAGGTGGATATGAAGATATCCTCCGGGAGCTTGAGCATGTCTGAAAAGTAATTTACAAAATATCTCAGAAGTGCAGGTTAATTTATACAAATAGAAACTCTGAATTTTGTTAGTGAGCAGCTTTTAGGTCCATTTTTCTTCTTATCTTTGGATGGCAATCTTGTTATAAAATCACATTGAGCATATAGAATCTGTAGATTCTGGTGTGTAGAAGTATGTGCGACGACTGAGTTATTCCTTTAACAAATTACAAGATGTCAGTGCATTGTTTGGTGATGGCGTTTTGCTGCCCATCCACATAGAAATAAACTTTTATGGCTTTTTTGTGTGTGAAAATGGTTTAGGATTAGGCTTGGGTAGGTTGAAGGTACTTTTGGCAAGACTGACATTGGGTGTTTACATGTGTTTGTATATGGGGGGGGGGGGGGGGTAACACATAAAGACCACGTGTTGTAGTTGGTATAGGTTTTGTAGGGTACAGACCAGATTTAAAATATTAATTAAATGAGGGTAATCTATCCTGTTCCATGGTATCTACCAGGGGTGGTAATTATTAGCAGCATGGTCACTGAGTTAGTGTACTTCACATGACTTGGTGTCTGACGTGTGTAAACTTGGATGGTATATATATGAATAGAGATGTTTGTTTCTGCAGTAAGTAGTGTTTAAAGAAGAGCGCAGTGGCTCAGGGGTTGAGCTTCGGACTCTTGAGTAAGAGGACCCGGGTTTTAATCCTGTGCTGCGGTGTTAAAACCTTTGGCAAGTTTTTTCACTCTACATTGCTCCAGTTCACTCAGCTGTATAAACGAGTTCCTGGCCATAGACAGTGGTGGATACATATATGAGCACCTTCGCGCATTAATTGTAGGGTATGGCTGGATGCTTCCCAGAGAAGTTGAGATAGTGTTTGATTGAACAGGTCTGTCAGGAAGTAAAGTGTAAAGTGCTTTGACTGGATACTGCGCTATATAAGAACTTACCTTTACTTTGTTTTAAAGTAATATAGTATCTCAATGTTATGTATTTATTTATATATTTATTTATATATTTTTTTATATATTTATTTATATATTTATTTATATATTTATTTATATATCTATTTATTTATATATTTATTTATATATTTTACTATTAATTAAACACACTATATTGTATAAATAAATGTAAATACATAAGACATTGTACATTTAAAAATGATCCTGACTAAAACATCTGTATATTTGCCGTGGCTCATCAATCATTGACCTGACAGCGGGGTGAAGTATTTATAAGTGATTGACCGGCACAGCCACTGGCTGACCATTGAGTGACCACAAAAGAGCCACCACCAGGTGGCAGTGACCGCCTGTTGGTGGTGTCGATTCTAGCAGGTCCGTGTTATAAACGAACGCCAACAGTAACAACACGGCAAGTTGCCAGACATTCCTTCCACATCAGCTGCAGGGAGTTCATCCCAATCGTCCCTCTCCCAGTCCCACCTGTCCCCACACACAACCCCGTTGGAGAGAACGCCACAAGTGTTTCTGA
>OZ024865.1:10408514-10428514 GCA_964017155.1 Oasisia sp. SBJ-2009 | reverse complement strand
GACAGATGCATAAACACCTCCGTCACTCAGCACAGCTTCCTGTCAAGGATACGCCATATCGGTGATTCACTTGCCGGAGTTGTGCTTTACTTTACTTACGGACGATTCATGTTTGTGGAAGCTGCTTCGGTACAACTCAGAAATTCTTGCCGCGTCCGTAAAAATCGACACGTTCTGTTGATGCAGTTAATATTAATTTATTTACTTAACAAAATGTGTTTGTAATCCTAAGGTTCAGTGAGTTAACTTTGCTGAAAACAGTTAAGTTAAATTATTTATGATTCCAAATACATTTGGTGCTTCTCTCTAATGCTTGCATTGCAATCTACATATATATATATATATATATATATATATATATATATATATATATATATATATATATATATATATATATATATATAGATATTACTCAATGTCACCAGTATATTCCATTAATGCCGGTGTAGAACATGATTCTGGCTATGTCGAAATGGGACGAGTGTAAAATCAACGGGAAGTTAATTTAATAGAAAAGATACATTTGATTTGTTTGAATTACTGAAAAAATTAGACCTCAAAATTTGGAGCATTGCTGTTTAAAATTAAAATGGATTGAGTGAAACCGTTAACGAATGGAACAGATTATCAGCTGATTGTGTAGGTGCTAGTAGTGTTAATATATTTAAAAACAAAATCAGCTTATACCTAAGAAGGGCGGGGTACATTTAGATAGATAGGTTGGACTCTCGATAAGCCAAAGGGCTTCCTTGTCCACCTGCCATCTAGAGTTGAATCTCTAGGTGGCAATCTTGTTAAATCTTGTTAAACTTCTGCATAAAACTAGGAAGCAATTCCGATGAAAACATGTATTTTTCGCGGTAGAGGCTTTCATCTAACATCTCATGTGGACTCCTCCAGTACTGAAGGATGACATTGCGACATACTGGCAGTCTGAGTGTCAAACTGGCAGTCTGAGTGTCAAACTGGCAGTCTGAGTGTCAAACTGGCAGTCTGAGTGTCAAACTGGCAGTCTGAGTGTCAAACTGGCAGTCTGAGTGTCAAACTGGCAGTCTGAGTGTCAAACTGGCAGTCTGAGTGTCAAACTGGCAGTCTGAGTGTCAAACTGGCAGTCTGAGTGTCAAACTGGCAGTCTGAGTGTCAAACTGGCAGTCTGAGTGTCAAACTGGCAGTCTGAGTGTCAAACTGGCAGTCTGAGTGTCAAACTGGCAGTCTGAGTGTCAAACTGGCAGTCTGAGACTGAAGCTGAACTAAGATGTGGAATGAACCGTCTGATATTTAAAAACCATCTGAAACTCTAACCAGCTTTTGTAAAAAGCTAACCAAGCCTTATTAGTTTGACATTGCATTCCCACGCTAAATCGTGTTTATTACAACGGTGACGCTTGGGTGGCCATGACAAAAGTAATTTGAAACTTCCTAAACTCTTAACAGTTACACCAGTCCTAGGGTGTCCCCAGTTGGCAGGTGGCTGTATTGTCAAGTGGAAAGTGAAGTTCTGCTGTATATTGTGCACTTTGTAATTTAATTTGAAATGTTTTGCATCAGATTAACTTCTCGTTCTCGCACAAACTCATTTTGATTTCCGAACCCTCTTGTGGCTTCCCAGAGGATGACTTTCCCATATCTGGGAGTCCAATCTTCCTACATCCCAGCACCACCACCCAGAAGGATTCAAGGGGTGTACCGACAACCCAAACACACGCCGTCACCACGAGAGATATGCGGGGGTTAAACAAACGAAACGATGCCTTATATGTGTTAATTAATCACGTCCGATTGGGCGCTTGTTATCAGCCGCGCCACAACCTCACATGCGTCTGCAGATTAGCCGCGGTTGAGATTTTACAAGTGAACGCTGACGACAGTGTGAAAACACCCGCCGGCGTTTTTGGGTGGTGGGGTAGACTCGCAGATAGGGGGTGTTTTCATAGGGCCTGGATCGTCTACGGCTCCCCCCTGATGGGGTTAGGGTGCTTCTTTGTGTCCTGGCTTTGTCAAAAGTTGTTAGATTGAACCGACGTACACAACACTTCGTTGCACTCACCTGTTGTGGTAGTTCAGTTTCGCGAAATGTTTTTGTTTTCTCTGTCTCCCCGATATGTGGCCGGTGGCTGTTTTCGGCGATGGCGGTTTTATATTTCTTGTTCCGTAGTGCATTGTGGTTTAATGGAAACAGATACTTTATATGTGTACTGTATATCCTATTGATTGATTGATTAATGTGCGTTTGCATGATAGTTAATTTTAATGGCCAATTTAATGATTGATGAAAGTACTATTATAGCAAGATGTTTGTCTTAGAAAAAGGTGGCGTGTAAATTATCTGCCTTTTGTAGCATCCCAGTATTTACAGTTATTTGTTTGATCTTAGTTGATGGTGTTCTGTACATGTATAAGCAATATGAGTGAAATATATTTTAACAATTGGAGCAATTATTGTGGTCATTGTCTGTGATCATTGGAGATTTGATATTTTGCATTTTTCAAACAAAACGGTTTGCATTATTTTGTGTTATTTTCCCAGACATAGTCTTTTGAAACAGTGTCAGTTGTGTAGAAAGTGTTATGGCCCCATTGTCATCTCATGTTCCCCGGGGTAGGATAAAGGAGTCCCATGAAGGGATGGGGATAGACGGTTGGGATAAAAGGAAGACCAGGGAACGAAGGGATAGGTGAGAGCTATGTGGATCATGTACATGAGACCAAATGGGAGTGGGATTGAGGGATGATATCAAGGGATGGAATAGGGGGTGGGATTGAGGGATGATAGCAATGGATGGAATAGGGGGTGGGATTGAGGGATGATATCAATGGATGGAATAGGGGGTGGGATTGAGGGATGATATCAATGGATGGAATAGGGGGTGGGATTGAGGGATGATATCAATGGATGGAATAGGGGGTGGGATTGAGGGATGATATCAATGGATGGAATAGGGGGTGGGATTGAGGGATGATATCAATGGATGGAATAGGGGGTGGGATTGAGGGATGATATCAATGGATGGAATAGGGGGTGGGATTGAGGGATGATATCAATTGATGGAATAGGGGGTGGAATTGAGGGATGATATCAATTGATGGAATAGGGGGTGGAATTGAGGGATGATATCAATTGATGGAATAGGGGGTGGAATTGAGGGATGATATCAAGGGATGGAATAGGTATTGGGATTGAGGGATGATATCAAGGGATGGAATAGGGGGTGGGATTGAGGGATGATATCAAGGGATGGAATAGGGGGTGGGATTGAAGGATGATATCAAGGGATGGAATAGGGGGTGGGATTGAGGGATGATATCAAGGGATGGAATAGGGGGTGGAATTGAGGGATGATATCAATTGATGGAATAGGGGGTGGAATTGAGGGATGATATCAATTGATGGAATAGGGGGTGGAATTGAGGGATGATATCAAGGGATGGAATAGGTATTGGGATTGAGGGATGATATCAATTGATGGAATAGGGGGTGGGATTGAGGGATGATATCAAGGGATGGAATAGGGGGTGGGATTGAAGGATGATATCAAGGGATGGAATAGGGGGTGGGATTGAGGGATGATATCAAGGGATGGAATAGGGGGTGGAATTGAGGGATGATATCAATTGATGGAATAGGGGGTGGAATTGAGGGATGATATCAATTGATGGAATAGGGGGTGGAATTGAGGGATGATATCAAGGGATGGAATAGGTATTGGGATTGAGGGATGATATCAAGGGATGGAATAGGGGGTGGGATTGAGGGATGATATCAATGGATGGAATAGGGGGTGGGATTGAGGGATGATATCAAGGGATGGAATAGGGGGTGGGATTGAGGGATGATATCAAGGGATGGAATAGGGGGTGGGATTGAGGGATGATATCAAGGGATGGAATAGGGGGTGGGATTGAGGGATGATATCGAGGGGTGGAATAGGGGGTGGGATTGAGGGATGATATCAATGGATGGAATAGGGGGTGGGATTGAGGGATGATATCAAGGGATGGAATAGGGGGTGGGATTGAGGGATGATATCAAGGGATGGAATAGGGGGTGGAATTGAGGGATGATATCAATTGATGGAATAGGGGGTGGAATTGAGGGATGATATCAATTGATGGAATAGGGGGTGGAATTGAGGGATGATATCAAGGGATGGAATAGGTATTGGGATTGAGGGATGATATCAAGGGATGGAATAGGGGGTGGGATTGAGGGATGATATCAAGGGATGGAATAGGGGGTGGGATTGAAGGATGATATCAAGGGATGGAATAGGGGGTGGGATTGAGGGATGATATCAAGGGATGGAATAGGGGGTGGAATTGAGGGATGATATCAATTGATGGAATAGGGGGTGGAATTGAGGGATGATATCAATTGATGGAATAGGGGGTGGAATTGAGGGATGATATCAAGGGATGGAATAGGTATTGGGATTGAGGGATGATATCAATTGATGGAATAGGGGGTGGGATTGAGGGATGATATCAAGGGATGGAATAGGGGGTGGGATTGAAGGATGATATCAAGGGATGGAATAGGGGGTGGGATTGAGGGATGATATCAAGGGATGGAATAGGGGGTGGAATTGAGGGATGATATCAATTGATGGAATAGGGGGTGGAATTGAGGGATGATATCAATTGATGGAATAGGGGGTGGAATTGAGGGATGATATCAAGGGATGGAATAGGTATTGGGATTGAGGGATGATATCAAGGGATGGAATAGGGGGTGGGATTGAGGGATGATATCAATGGATGGAATAGGGGGTGGGATTGAGGGATGATATCAAGGGATGGAATAGGGGGTGGGATTGAGGGATGATATCAAGGGATGGAATAGGGGGTGGGATTGAGGGATGATATCAAGGGATGGAATAGGGGGTGGGATTGAGGGATGATATCGAGGGGTGGAATAGGGGGTGGGATTGAGGGATGATATCAATGGATGGAATAGGGGGTGGGATTGAGGGATGATATCAAGGGATGGAATAGGGGGTGGGATTGAGGGATGATATCAAGGGATGGAATAGGGGGTGGAATTGAGGGATGATATCAATTGATGGAATAGGGGGTGGAATTGAGGGATGATATCAATTGATGGAATAGGGGGTGGAATTGAGGGATGATATCAAGGGATGGAATAGGTATTGGGATTGAGGGATGATATCAAGGGATGGAATAGGGGGTGGGATTGAGGGATGATATCAAGGGATGGAATAGGGGGTGGGATTGAGGGATGACATCAATGGATGGAATAGGGGGTGGGATTGAGGGATGATATCGAGGGATGGAATAGGGGGTGGGATTGAGGGATGATATCAATGGATGGAATAGGGGGTGGGATTGAGGGATGATATCGAGGGATGGAATAGGGGGTGGGATTGAGGGATGATATCGAGGGATGGAATAGGGGGTGGGATTGAAGGATGATATCGAGGGATGGAATAGGGGGTGGGATTGAGGGATGATATCGAGGGATGGAATAGTGGGGGGGATTGAAGGATGATATCGAGGGATGGAATAGGGGGTGGGATTGAGGGATGATATCAATGGATGGAATACGGGGTGGGATTGAGGGATGATATCGAGGGATGGAATAGGGGGTGGGATTGAGGGATGATATCGAGGGATGGAATAGGGGGTGGGATTGAAGGATGATATCGAGGGATGGAATAGGGGGTGGGATTGAGGGATGATATCGAGGGATGGAATAGGGGGTGGGATTGAAGGATGATATCGAGGGATGGAATAGGGGGTGGGATTGAGGGATGATATCAATGGATGGAATAGGGGGTGGGATTGAGGGATGATATCGAGGGATGGAATAGGGGGTGGGATTGAGGGATGATATCGAGGGATGGAATAGGGGGTGGGATTGAAGGATGATATCGAGGGATGGAATAGGGGGTGGGATTGAGGGATGATATCGAGGGATGGAATAGGGGGTGGGATTGAAGGATGATATCGAGGGGTGGAATAGGGGGTGGGATTGAAGGATGATATCGAGGGATGGAATAGGGGGTGGGATTGAGGGATGATATCGAGGGGTGGAATAGGGGGTGGGATTGAGGGATGATATCAATGGATGGAATAGGGGGTGGGATTGAGGGATGATATCAAGGGATGGAATAGGGGGTGGGATTGAAGGATGATATCAATGGATGGAATAGGGGGTGGGATTGAAGGATGATATTGAGGGATGGAATAGGGGGTGGGATTGAAGGATGATATCAAGGGATGGAATAGGGGGTGGGATTGAAGGATGATATCAATGGATGGAATAGGGGGTGGGATTGAAGGATGATATCGAGGGATGGAATAGGGGGTGGGATTGAAGGATGATATCGAGGGATGGAATAGGGGGTGGGATTGAAGGATGATATCGAGGGATGGAATAGGGGGTGAGATTGAAGGATGATATTGAGGGATGGAATAGGGGGTTGGATTAAAGGATGAAATTGAGGGCTGGAACAGGGAATTGAGGAGTGGAATAGAAGGTGGGATTGAGGGATTCTATAGAGGTGTAGGATGGGGGATGGGATCAGTGGATGAGATCATGGGTGGGTCATTATCGACAGTATTGAAGGATATAATGGGGGATGGGTTTGACGGATAGGATAAGGGGATTGGATCAAGGGATGGGATTGAGAGATAAGTTGAGGATATGGATCGAGGGAGAGGAAGTTTTTTGAATGAGCGATGGGATCAAGACATGGGATCAAGGGATGAGAGCCCTGAGGGATAGAATCAAGGCATGTGATCGAGGGTTGGGGATGCCTGAGGGTCAGTCCCCCACCACAGCAGGGTGTGGGGTGGGGGGGGGGGGACAAGACAGGCTCCCTGACAGCTGTCTCTCAGGGACAGGGGTTAAAGGGGTTAATTGGGAGGGGGAAGCCCTGGGACAGATGGGGAGGTAGTGTACATGTCTGGCTGCCACCCCACCCCCTCTAACACCCCTCCCCACTGTGCCAGGGTGTCAGTGACCACAGCGCTGGCTACCTCGACACAACACGTTCTTGCTGCACCCCCATGTACTCAATGACCCCACAACACAACCCCAGTTGCAACTGGGGTTATTAAATAACAAGGTTTAACAAGGTTGAACAAGTTGCCGTCCAGAACCAAGCTCCAGACGGCATGTGAAAAAGGAAGCCTATGGCTTATCGAGTGTTAACTTAAAAAAATTTTAAATATACAATATTATAAAATGCACTAAAATGCTGCTAATTAAAATGCGTTGTCTCTATAAATACATAAGTAAAATAAAATGTATACGTTGTCTCTAAAAAAATATACAAGTGAAATAAATAAATACATAAAATATCCTACAATAACACCATTTTTTTAAATAATAAATTAATTAAAATAATTATATGAATAAATAATTTAATCAGTATTAAAATAATTTCTAAAACATTTAAGTGTTCAACCTAGGTATAGCCCGCCCTTGCCAGATAATTGTCAATTTTATTTTTAAACATATTTTCACTGCTGGCATTTACACAATCATGACTTAAATTATTCCAATCAGTTATTGTTCTCTGGGAGAAGGAGAATTTTCTTTTATCTAATCTAGAGTATGGCTTGACCATAGCTGCCTTATGCCCCCTTGTCACACTATCTTCTTTTAGTTTGGAAAAAATGTTGCTATTAATATCTTCATATCCATTCAATATCTTAAAAACTTCTATTAGGTCTCCTCTTAATCTTCTAGTTTCTAATGTTGTCAATCTACATTCTAACAGGCGTCTTTCATAGGATAAATGTTTAAGTTCTGGAATTAGTTTAGTTGCCCTCCTTTGAATTCTTTCAAGTTTATCAATGTCTTTCTTTTGATATGGCCTCCATGCCTGAATGCAATATTCTAAGTGTGGCCTAACTATTGCCTTGTACAATGGTATTATTAAAGTCTTATCCATAAATGTGATGTTTCTTCTAATTAATCCTAAAATTTGATTTCCTTTTGCAGCAGCAAGTCCACATTGCTCTGAAACTGTCATGTCGGCACTAACTGTAACTCCCAAGTCCTTTTCTTTTACACTTGTGCCTAATATAGTATTGCCCATAAAGTATTCTTTACTCACATTACCATGTCCTATGTGGATGCATTTACATTTACCAAAATTAAATAACATCTGCCATTTTTCAGACCATTTTACTAACTTGGTTAGATCATCTTGTAAAGTTTCTTTATCTGTATCAGTTTTTACAGTTCTGAACACTTTTGTGTCGTCTGCAAATATAAGTACTTTACTTGATAAGTCATCATCCAAATCATTTATAAATATCAAAAACAGTATTGGTCCCAACACCGACCCCTGTGGAACTCCACTCAAAACTGGTTTCCAGTTTGATATCTCTCCCTCTACTATTACTCTCTGTCTTCTATCTGTCAACCATGCTTGTATCCAATTTATCATACTTTCCCCTATACCATAGGCTTTTAATTTAATTAACAATCTTTTAATTTAATTAACAAATACATAGGGTTGCAACTGGGGTTGTTAAATCTATAGGGTTTCAAACCGTTTAACAACCCCAATTGCAACTCCATAGTCAACCCCTGAGCCAGTCATAGAGCGCAGTGGCTCAGGGGTAGCACTTCGGCCTCTCGACTACGAGAACCCGGGTTCGAATCCTGGCTGCAGTGTTAAAACCTTGGGCAAGTTTTTTTACTCAACATTGCTCCAGTTCACTCAGCTGAACAAATGAGTACCTGGCTATAGACAGTGGTGGATATGTGTACGAACAGCCTTTGCGCATTAATTGTAGCATATGACTGAATGCTTCCCAGAGAAGCCGAGATGGTGTCTGAGTGAACAGGTCTGTCAGGAAAGTAAAGTGTAAAGTGCTTTGAACGGTCCTGAAGACTGGATACTGCGCTATATAAGAACTTGCCTTTAAGAATCCAATTAGAAACAACCCCAGTCACAACCCCATAAAGTTAGTTATCCAATTTGCAATCATGTAAACTTAACAACATATCTCCAGTAGTTTTTGACTTATTGCTGAAAGCGAAGTACACTATTGCATTGTGCTATCAGGGGTCATTGCATTGTGTTGTGCTATCAAGGGTCATTGCATTGTGCTACCAGAGGTAATTGCATTGTGCTATCAGGGGTCATTGCATTATGCTACCAGGGGCCATTGCATTGTGCTATCAGGGGTCATTACATTGTGCTACCAGGAGTCATTGCATTATGCTACCAGGGGTAATTGCACTGCTATACGGCCTTCCGCAGACAACGCTGCAGCGTTTGCAACGTGTGCAAAACTGCGCTGCCCGGCTCGTCAGCCGCACTAGAAAGTACGACCACATCACGCCAGTGCTGCAGCATCTGCACTGGCTACCGATTTGTGTGCGCCCGACGTATAAAGTGGTTATGTTTGTTTATTCGGTTATGCATGAACAAGCACCGTGTTACCTCGTGGAACTACTGTCACGTCGTCAACCCAATCGCCGACTGAGGTCTGCGTCTTTGCCACTGCTGACACTACCTGCATCACAGACGGTCACTCACGGTGATCGCCGTTTTGCCGTAGCAGCAGCCGCTCTGTGGAATGGACTGCCAGACAGTGTTAGGACGGCAAAGACACAGCCACAATATAAAACACTTCTTAAGACACACCTTTTTAGATTAGCGTTTCTGTGACATGATAATGTGGACTTTAATGACATACATTTATCAATAAGCTATACAATTTTTATTACGCAATTAGTATCATTATTAGCATTTTAGTATGATAGTTTTTATGATTGATTAGCTATGTTATTATTATTATTATTATTTTAATCATATACTTTTTATTTAAATTTATTTTATTTTAGCATCCTGAAGAATATTAAGTAATGTAACGACTGTGCTATTTTATTTTATTGTTTCATGTATAGGCTTATATTTATAGTGTTCATATGTGCATATATATATATATATATATATATATATATATGTGTGTGCGTGCGTATATGTATCTATATGTATATATGTATATACAGGTATATATATATGTGTATATATGTATATATATATATATATATATATATATATATATAAGTTTATTTACCTTAATAATATTTTATCATCTATATATACATATATCTATTTTAGTAATCATTTATAATCCAATTTTAGCTACTATTTGTACATTTATGTGAAGCGCCTGAGAGCAATAATATTGATTCGGGTGCTATACAAATAAATTATATTATTATTATTATTAATTGCATTGTGCTACCAGGGGTCATTACATTGTGCTACCAGGGGGTAATTGCATTATGCTACCAGGGGTCATTGTATTGTGCTATCAGGGGGTCATTACATTGTGCTATCAGGGGGTCATTGCATTGTGCTATCAGGGGTCATTGCATTGTGCTATCAGGGGTCATTACATTGCACTATCAGGGTTCATTGCATTGTGCTATCAGGGTTCATTGCATTGTGCTACCAGAGGTCATTGCATTGTGCTATCAGGGGGTCATTGCATTGTGCTACCAGAAGTCATTGCATTGTGCTTCCTGAGGTCATTGGATTGTGCTACCAGGGGTAATTGGATTGTGCTGCCAGGGGTCATTGCATTGTGCTATCATGGGTCACTGCATTGTGCTATCATGGGTCACTGCATTGTGCTATCATGGGTCATTGCATTATGCTACCAGGGGTCATTGCATTGTGCTACCAGGGGTCATTACATCGTGCTATCAGGGGATCCCATGCATTATGCTACCAGGGGTCATTACATTGTGCTATCAGGTGACCCCATGTATTATGCTACCAGAGGTCATTGTATTGTGCTACCAGGGGGTCATTACATTGTGCTATCAAGGGTCATTGCATTATGCTACCAGCGGTCATTGCATTGTGCTACCAGGGGTCATTACATCGTGCTATCAGGGGATCCCATGCATTATGCTACCAGGGGTAATTACATTGTGCTATCAGGTGACCCCATGTATTATGCTAGCAGAGGTCATTGCATTGTGCTACCAGGGGTCATTACATTGTGCTATCAGGGGGTCATTGCATTATGCTACCAGGGGGTCAGGGGGTCATTGCATTGTGCTATCAAGGGTAATTGCATTGTGCTACCAGGGGTCATTGCATTGTGCTACCAGGGGTCATTACATTGTGCTATCAGGGGGTCATTGCATTGTGCTACCAGGGGATCATTGCATTGTGCTACCAGGGGATCATTGCATTGTGCTACCAGGGATCGTTGCATTGTGCTACCAGGGATCGTTGTAGTGTGCTATCAGGGATCATTGCATTGTGCTACCAGGGATCATTGCATTGTGCTACCAGGGATCATTGCATTGTGCTACCAGGGGTCGTTGCATTGTGCTACCAGGGATCATTGCAGTGTGCTACCAGGGATCATTGCTTTGTGCTACCAGGAATCATTGCAGTGTGCTACCAGGGATCATTGCTTTGTGCTACCAGGGATCATTGCTTTGTGCTACCAGGGGTCATTGCATTGTGCTACCAGGGATCATTGCATTGTGCTACCAGGGGGTCGTTGCATTGTGCTACCAGGGATCATTGCAGTGTGCTACCATGGATCATTGCTTTGTGCTACCAGGGATCATTGCTTTGTGCTACCAGGGATCATTGCTTTGTGCTACCAGGGGTCATTGCATTGTGCTACCAGGGATCATTGCATTGTGCTACCAGGGGGTCGTTGCATTGTGCTACCAGGGATCATTGCAGTGTGCTACCATGGATCATTGCTTTGTGCTACCAGGGATCATTGCTTTGTGCTACCAGGGATCATTGCATTGTGCTACCAGGTGTCGTTGCAGTGTGCTACCAGGGATCATTGCTTTGTGCTACCAGGGATCATTGCATTTAAATGCCCACCAGAAATGTGGATGGCCTTTGGTTGGGTGACGAAATATGGCTTGTGTTACGTGCGATGTTTAGGATGCGAGCGTCATTATGTTGGGATTGTCACCGGACATGTGTCACCTTCAAATTGGGACGAGTGTTTGTGTTGTCCTTGTGTCTGACACAGTTTTGATTGGGAAGTCAATAATTAGTTTGACTCAGTTAACTTCCGCACTTTGCGTAGCGGATCAGCCAGTGCTTGTTTTACTTGGCAACCTGCCCTGGCTTGTGACGATGTATGTATTTAGGTATAAAAGTTAATGTTAATATGATGTGTTGACTAGAATTAAAATATAAGTAAATTAAATACAAGGTATGATAAAATAAATCAAATAATTTAGTGAGCTACGATAAATAAATATGCTAAGATCAGTAAATAAAATAGAAGACAAATAAATTACGGTGTAACATTACAGTTTCAAACAACAATTTAAAACCAAACAATGATATTAATACATGGCTGATATATATATATATATATATATATATATATATATATATATATATATATATATATATATATATATATATATTATATGAGAATGCAAACATTTTGTCAGTATAAAAAACCATAGAAACCAGACATCTGAATGATATGGTGAATTTATTGCTCCTAGTCCAGCTAGCCCCCTCCCTCCCCCCTCCGCCCTGTCACCCTGCCCTCGTGCATCTGAGTACCCAGCAGACTGTTTGACAGGGTTGGAAGGGGGAAACAGAGGGGGTGACAGCTGGGAAGAAGGGTTGCACAAACAGGGGTTGCTAGTAGGGTGTGTGGGGTGTTGATGACAGGGCCCCAGACTCCGCGGGAAGCAGCCTCCAGCCTCCAGCCACCGGCAGTTGGTGAGAAATCAAAGTTTTTTGAAGGAATAACATAAATTGTGTGGCGGTGGGTGAGAGTTGAAAGGGAGGGTTGTCTCCTAGTCCTGCCCTGGTGGCTCGGGTCAAAAGGTCGTGTGGCGAATTCACACAGTCTGGCATTTCATGTCACAAGTTGCAAAGGAACCCTACCCCCTAGGGTGTTACAGAGATGACCTTTTTACTCTCCCTGTCCCTCCTCCCTCCTCCCTCCTCCCTCCTCCCTCCTCCCTCCCTCCCTCCTCCCTCCTCCCTCCTCCCTCCTCCCTCCTCCCTCCTCCCTCCTCCCTCCTCCCTCCTCCCTCCTCCCTCCTCCCTCCTCCCTCCTCCCTCCTCCCTCCTCCCTCCTCCCTCCTCCCTCCTCCCTCCCCCCTCCCTCCTCCCCCTCCCTCCTCCCTCCTCCCTCCTCCCTCCTCCCTCCTCCCTCCTCCCTCCCCCTCCCCCCTCCCCCCTCCCCCCTCCCCCCTCCCCCTCCCCCTCCCCCCTCCCCCCTCCCCCTCCCCCTCCCCCCTCCCCCTCCCCCTCCCCCTCCCCCTCCCCCTCCCCCTCCCCCTCCCCCTCCCCCTCCCCCTCCCCCTCCCCCTCCCCCTCCCCCTCCCCCTCCCCCTCCCCCTCCCCCTCCCCCTCCCCTCCCCTCCCCTCCCCTCCTCCTCCCTCCTCCCTCCTCCCTCCTCCCTCCTCCCTCCTCCCTCCTCCCTCCTCCCTCCTCCCTCCTCCCTCCTCCCTCCCCCCTCCCCCTCCCCCCTCCCCCCTCCCCTCCCCCTCCCCCTCCCCCTCCCCTCCCCTCCTCCTCCCTCCTCCCTCCTCCCTCCTCCCTCCTCCCTCCTCCCTCCTCCCTCCTCCCTCCCCCCTCCCCCCTCCTCCCTCCTCCCTCCTCCCTCCTCCCTCCTCCCTCCTCCCTCCTCCCTCCCCCCTCCCCCCTCCAAGTTTAGAATGTTGAGGGCAGACTCCCTTTGAACTTGACAGCAAAATTGATGGAAACTGAGCGTGTCTTCGCATGCGTTTAGTTCGCCAATAGAATTACAAAGACATTGTAAATCTATGAATGAACTAACCAGTTTTAACCGGTCATCTATATCTGCTGAACACTCAAATAAATGTCTTTATAAATAAACAAATTTGGGGGTAACAAAACAGCACCAAGTTTAGAATGTTGAGGGCAGAGCCCCTTTGAACTTGACAGCAAAATTGACGGAAACTGAGCGTGTCTTTGCATGTGTTTAGTCCCCGATACATTTACAAAGACGTTGTGTCGCGGCTGTCACATGTGACACCGAACCACAAGTAATGTGTCTACAGCGACAGGTAGCGGTGAAGTGGCGGTGATGTAGCGGGGCTGGTGCACGTGGCAGCTCTGATGAAGCCGTTGCTTAGAACGACAGTGTGACTGGTCCTGCCTGTCAATGTCACCCGGCTGTGAGCAGGGGTGACGGGTGACAACGGCTGTGACTCCAGCTACGGACATTAATTAACGAGACTTGCCTAAATTAACATCTTAAAAAATAGCTGAAAATACCGCGGGGCTCCGTTTCAAAGGCGCTGTTATTTTGGCGATTTTTTCCCGTCAAAGTGACACAGAATCTGTGATGTGTTTGTCAAGTTGTGTGACGGTGGATATTTTTCACCCTGGAGGAGATGTCCACAGTTATGTGTGTGAGGATGGTGTATGTCAATAATGGTTATCCCCGTAAATTGGACGTGTCAACAATATCTACCTAAATAAGTAAATAATAGGCATGTAAATAGCTTTTGGGTAAACACTAACAATCAATCATTCCAAAATAAACATTAACGTAGAGGTTTATTGTTCCAGATTACGTTCCAATTGGTGAAGACTACTTAAATTATACATAAATAGCAAGGAACAATATGACATTCTATTTTCCTCCTGCCATTTCCTCTCTTTAAATTGCAATAACTTTGGATCTAATAAAGATATTGTAATAAAATTAACAGTTATGTGATCTGTAACTTATTACCTTTCATTTAAGCCCATTTTCAACATTCTATGATGATGTTTTTTTAAAGTGCCTACCTGTGGTTTAGTTAAAACTAAGTACCACTTATGTCTTGATTTTGTATTCCCTAGAATAAATAGAGATATTCAAATTAAATCATTACCTGCGTCAGTGACATGACATGGAATTTTACTCTTCCTAATATTTTTCTACTTATGTATTAATTAAAAATGTAACATTTTATCATATTTTCTATTGAAGTTAAGTCATCAGTGGAATTATACAAAATTATGTTTCCTATTTTTCTACTTTTGTTTAAGTATATTCTATTTTAATCGTGTTTCACCAAAGATAACTACAGACATTATTCAAAGTCTTGTCAGTTGCACTTGTGAATTGCACAAAGTCAAATTGTTCCTTATATTTAAAATATATTTATTATATATATTTTATCGTGTACTTTCTCATCCTTATCAGGACGTCTTTATTCCCACTTATGAGTGATCACAGACTTCCCAGGATACTCCATATTCACCCTACATTACACCCTTCATTACCCCAACCCACCTCCTTTGTCCGGGACAAAGCCGGCACACTGAGGACGAGGACACAGTTATACGTGGAAGGGGGCTACCTGCCTGCCCCTCCCCTGGTCCACCCCCCTGTGTTATAATTAAAACGGCCTATGAGGGATGTCATCATCCTGTCAGTCGAGTGTTAGAGACAGAGCCTAATGAATGTGAAACTAATGCCGTGGAGCGCTCGGAGGCCACAAGCTAAGTAGTTGATTTGACAGGGCACTGCCTGTGCACACGTGAGCCTGGCTTCGGCGCCGACACACTGTCAGATTACGCCGCTAATCGCTCATACAAAGGATTGCGCCGATTAGCGAACAACTATTCCGGTGTTCCTCGCTGATTGTGTTGCCCGGCCGGCCGTAATCGCGTTTGTTCGGCGGCCATTGTTTCGTCGTAAATCATCGCGTTCGTCAGTTCGCGAATCTGCAATATTTTCCCCCTGGAACGTTTTGTTTTCAGTCGGGAAGCCGACGGGTCATATGCTTTTTGGCAGGTCATTTGCCGTTTGCAGCTGCAAGAAATTCGTTGACATTTCGAAGCAATTCCTGTATTTATGGGAGATCAGCGAGATGTATTATTTTTTATCCGATATAGCCACCTTGTCTACACAGACGAAATGTTAGAAAGTACGTTAAATATATACAGCAGGATTAAATTTAGGATTTTGGCCAAGTGGACCAGTCACCCATCTAGATTGTAGAAAGGGACCATTTTGGGCAATCCAGCACTGAATGTACAGTGATCAAATTATGCACCATTTTTTTTATGTGTATAGGTGTATTATTACTATTATTTTATTTAGTGATGAAGCCTGCAACATGAACCAAGTTTGTACTAATTACTTAATTTATTTAGAAATTTATATCATTACATTGTCATTCTTTATTTTTGGCAACCAAATATAAAATTAGGGTTTTGTTCAGTTTATTACTTAAATAAAAGAATGGTTTTGGTCACCTAATATACTAAACTCTGCTAGATTTTAACTGCTGTTATATCATTTATATTGGGTATAACATTTATATAAAAAATGTTGACTCCCGCCTTTAGTTTATTACGTACGTATATATTTGTTATTCATGTTGCTGAAAATGTTTCAAATAGGAAACTACAAACCAAGCAGTAGAAAGCAGTATATTAATTCATTTAATTAGCCAGTGTATTTGTTTGCACTTAATGGACAAGGTGCCGTACACAGCAGTCGCCAGAGGAACGTGCTAAAATAGGACTTGTGTAGTGAAAACTAGTATGTTCAAAATTCATTTTTGTACATTACTGTCTAGTTACTGTTTACCTACCAAGAAACAGCACTCCCAATTGTCAGTCTAAATTTAATCTTTTGCCCTTTAGAGGAGTACTAATGTTTCATGCTCAAAGTAATTGTATCAATTACTTTCTGGCTGTACTGTATGTATATATATATATATATATATATATGTACCATATACATATATATACATACATACATACATACATACATACATACATACATACATACATACATACATACATACATACATACATACATACATACATACATACATACATACATACATACATACATACATACATACATACATACATACATACATACATACATACATACATACATACATACATACATACATACATACATACATACATACATACATAATAATAATAATAAAAGCTTTATTGCCATTTTCAACATGTATTACATGTTAAATTGGAAAGTAGTCTTGCGTTGACTCACATAGTGCCTATATATAAAATATAATTAAATATGGCATATAAATATATAATGTACAGTGTACATAATAATATGTTCTTTAAAATGATAAACATATATTATTTTGATCTAATAAATAAGTAATAAATCTCATATATCTTTTTAAATAATAGATTATATATTTAAAAATAACTGTGTTAAGCTAGTTAGTAAATAAATAAATAAATAAATATCCACTGTATATAAAATGTCCTATAAAGTTATCTTCTAAACATATTATTTTAAGTTAATAAGCAAATAAATAAATATTATAAGAGGTCTAAAATGTCATTAAAAATTATATTTATGATTGAATTATATGTAAAATTGAATTATATTTATATTGAATGTGTGCAAATAAAAAAGTTATAAATAATTATATAACAATTTATATATATATACATATATATATATATATACTGTTAATTTGTTTACATATATTGTACAAAATTATAGTTTTATGTACAGAGCAAGAAAGGCAGGATCAGAACACGTACTCTCAGTCCTAGCCGTGAGTTGCAGTTTCTAGCAAAAATCCTTGGGGGGGGGGGGCAGGGGGCAATAGGGCAAAGTTACACACCCATCCCACAAAGCAGTGGAGGGGGTAAAATCTGTTACCCCTGTCACAACTGTCTTTTGTGTGTACGTCTTCATAACTAATATATACCTGTGTCTGAAGTGTCATTAATAAACTTATGTTACAGTGTAGACACTTCAAAGCACACACAAGGATCCAGGTACTTCTAGGAATGCCTGGAAACAGATGCCACAGGCTTGTCAGCTATAATTGGACAGGGCAGAGGGGGGGAGGGGGGAGGGGGAGGGGTGGGCAGGGGGTAGAGACGTTGGGGTGATTAAGTGTAGAAATTCCACAAGACAATAAAGTAATGGTGTGTGCAGACCAGGAATCCTGGAAGTTGGCGTGGCAGTTGTGTTACGTAAATAGGTTTTAGGGTTAAATACACAGATTCTTGTTTGGGGTGTTATAAAAAAACTGCATGAAATAAAAACGTATTTTACAGGGTCCGTACGGGGCCTTGAAAGTCTTGAAAAGCCTTGAATTTGATTGGACTAAATTCAAGGGCTTCAAATTCTTGAATTTTACAAAGTAGTTTTGAAAAGTCTTGAATTTAATTGTGGTCAATAAACTACTGTTTTGACTCAATTGTTGTGACGAATAACAGCCAGAAAAGGAAAAGCCTATGCAAATGAATAACTCATGTGTACATTGGGCAATCAGCATTTCATTGTGGTTGGCACCATTTTTTTCTTAGTCAAGTTAAATTTTTAATGTTAACTTAATTTACTGCGCTTAAAAGTACATATGTCGTTAAAGCATTGTTGAATTTCTTTTTTTAATAGCCTTGAATAGCCTTGAATTTCAAATGTCCAGATGTGTACGGACCCTGAATTTAGCCAAATTTGGGATTATGCAGGCTTAGGTGTATGATGTTAGGATGGCTGTTGCAAAGCACTGATTATCCAGGGGTGGTGCTTGTTTTGTGGTAAATAAATAAAAAAAAAAAAAAAAAAAAAAAAGCAGCTGGATGCATAAATTATATTTCATGCATGTGTGTTGAATTAAGGGCATTGGAAGAAAGACATTTAAATGCCATAACGTGTTCACGTATTCTACAAAATTGCAATAATTTGTCACTGCTCAAAGTCCACAATTTCTGACCTGTTGAACCAATACACTTCCTGTTGTCTTGTACCACAAACTTACACGACACAAAAGTGCTCATTTATAAGGAGATTTTTATGTTTAAAACAGCAAATTTATTGAATTTAATAATTGATTAATACATTTAAAATAAAGTATGAGAGTATGAATAAAACATTGAAAAGACAAAAAAAAAAAAAATTTGCATTTTTAACACAGGCAATGTAATTATGCAATGTAATAAACAAGGCATGTAATTATGTTGATCAGTACACCATGATAGTTGCAGAATGAATGAAGTTTTTAGCACATATCAACCAAATAATAATATGACACTTGATCCAGTGGAATCAAGGGTAGATAATAATGGTTAATTAATTGATTGATTTTATCCAGTAAAATTATATACATGCACATAAATGTTTTAATATGCAAACAAGTTAACATAAGATACTGATATGTAATAACACCAAAGATAACACATGAAAATACACAGAATTACACTTGCAATATGGTCCTTAAAAATATATTTTAATTAATAAATGAATAAAAAGTGGTAATAAATAATAAAAATGGAAATATTT
This sequence comes from Oasisia sp. SBJ-2009, assembly GCA_964017155.1. NCBI lineage: Eukaryota > Metazoa > Annelida > Polychaeta > Sabellida > Siboglinidae > Oasisia > Oasisia sp. SBJ-2009. Next base: position 10,409,247 of record OZ024865.1, on the reverse strand, counting down.
TAAAATACAAATGAATAAATTGATGTCATCAATAAGTTGAGTAGGCCAAAAAAAATAAAATGTCTAAACATGAGGATACATTGTAAGCATGGGACGAATATTAGATTTGTATTTGAAATTTTAAAAGATTCGAACGTTTTCACGCTCTTCGAATCGAAATTCGGAAATTCTTTTACTTTCAGACTTAACTATGAAAAAAACTACAAATGCCAAACTGCTCACATATATATATATTTGTATACACACACTAGGTTACAAAATAAAATCACTAACATTAGTTTGTGATTTTAGTTTTCTTAATTCTAATCTTTACAGGAATGTAGATTATTTTATTTTGTGAACTAGTGTGTGCATATGAACTTAAGATATGTGAGGATAAGTTTGGTGGCTGTAGCAACTCGTGTTCATGGTTAGGTCAGAAAGTAAACAAAAAGATTGCTGCGTATGGCCGCGATACCGATGACTCCGGTACGGACTTGCCCACCAGATGACGCCAGGTCCTGGCAAGACATCTCGACTCTGTTCAGTATTCTAATAGAATTTGAAGCCACTCAATATTCATATTCGATTCGTATTTGAAATTTCTAGAATATTCTATATTCGATTCGAATGAAATTCCAGATTCGTCCCATCCTTAGTACATAGTAATATTAAGGTACTAAAAATACCGCAACATTGAGACTGTGTCCCTGAGCCATCAGTCTACTAGATATAAGAGTCATCACCTTTTTCT